>JBCNYG010000014.1:340236-350667 GCA_039654305.1 Porochilus rendahli | reverse complement strand
TGCTTGCGTGGGTTTCCTCCGGGTACTCCGGTTTCCTCCCACAGTCCAAAAACATGCACAGTAGGCTAACTGGCTGTCCAAATTGACCCTAGGTGTGATGTGTGTATGTGAATGGTCGGTGTGTGCTACCTTGTGATGATCTGGCAAGATGTTTATCTCTTTTATATAGATATAGGTGTACCCCGCCTTGTGTTGTTCGGCTCATTAAAAGGAGTTGACTCTATGCCTTCTGACCTTCTTGCTGTGAGGTGGGTGCACCACCAGGCCGCCACAGTTTGTTCAAAGTTAGATAAAAGTTTGTCATGATTTTTATTCATCATTATGCAATTTTCTAACAAATAATGATTTACAAGAATGAAACCAGATGTTTCACATAAAAATAACACAAATGGATGGAAGATAAAATAATTTGTTTTCATTTTCAGTCATTTAACGTGAATAACATGCATTCGAGCTAACAAAGAGCTTAAAGCTGGAAGTTTCATTCCGGCATTTTACTGCACACTGAAAGAGTAAGATCATTAATAATTATATTTACAAGAAGAAAAAGTGTTCAATTAAAAGAACCGATTCAAAGATCCGACTCGTGGTGAGGGACACTGATGCACAGCGCACGCAACCATGGGAGTGACGTGGTTAGCTTTAAATCACGCTCAGAAAAGATTCCAGAAACGAGAATTACGTCAGAAAAAAGTCGGGTAAACATATATTTTTACCTCAGAAAAATATTTTTTAAAAATTCAAATTGTTCTGAAAACCACACATACCCCACAACCCTTTTTTTATACTTTACCTTAGAATTTCAATTTCCATTTTACCAAAAATTCCCAGTGTCTCATCAGAACTTTTTGAAAAAATGCAGTACACTATTTTTTAAGAGAGAAATGAAGGGACTGTCGAAGCCCAAAAGCGTTGGAAGCTAAATGTAGGTAAAGTGACTGAAGCTGTACAATCCACCCTGAATGATCCGTCTTTTACATTCACATTAAACTCTGAAACTCTAAACATCTTTCTACAGAACAGCAGCCTTGCACTTCCAGAAATCTTTATAAAATAAAACTATTTTAAACAGAACTTTATTTTTATTTTAAACATCATCTAACACCTTCGGTGTGGTTTCCTCATTGTCTGAGGCGTTTCCCCAGGTTTTGAGCGTTGTTTTTTTTTATGCAGGGGCAATTTTCAGGTGTGCGCACTGATAAGAAAACGGGAATTTTTTTTATCCAGCAAAAAATCTTTGAATATTTTTTCAAAATATAATTTATAATTACTAATGAATACCAGAAATATGACATAAAACATTTATTCACATTTCATTCATTCATTCTGAACCACTTATTCCTACTGGGGTCGAGGGGAGGCTGGGGCCTATCTCAGCCAACCTTAGGTGAAAACACCCTAAACACCTCACCAGTTCACTGAAGGGCAACACACACAACCATTCACACTAACACTCACACCTAGGAGCAGTCTGGAACAGCCTGTTAGCATAATGTGCATGTGATGGACAATGGGAGGAAACCAGAGTACCCAGAGTATCCTGCAAGCACAGGAAGAACATACAAATGCCACACAGAGCCGCCCTTGCCGAATATGGGACTTGAACCCAGGACCATTGTTAGTTCACATTATTTAAAAGATGAGGCACTGTGTGTTTTACTAAAGGCTCTGAAACTCTCATGATGTTATTTTTTATTGGTTCTGGGTTATATACATACTATATCTAAACTTTATTCCTCACCTCAAAGTTTATGACTAGTCCTGACCAGCAGAGTTCTGCCTCGAACGTGAAGGAGTGGAGCTCTTCAGTGACAATCAGTGGACCCTGAAAGAGACAGAGACACACACACACATCTTGCAATCTTGTATTTTTATTTTAGTGAATGAGCTTCAGTTATTAATGTGAACCATTACCTCATTTGTTCTGTTTCCTGCTACCTTCTGCTCTTTCAGTTGCTGTTTTAGTAAAACAGAAAAAAACATTTAACATTAGTGTATGTGCTGAAATTGTGAAATGAATAGCGTGTGTAGTGTTTCATTCTTTACCAGGTGTCGGAATTCAGCAGCCATCCCAATCGACTCCTCCATGTTCATCACCTTCATGTTCGTCCCGAGGATATTAAACTTCCGGAAACTGCACACAAATTCAGAAAGGCAACATATAAACAACCTACAGGTCAGTGTCTATGTATATGTACATATTATAGGAAAGAGAGTCTGGAAAAAACACACACTTTACACAGACAAATTTAACATATGTAACGTGTATGTGTTTATGATTCTACACAAAAGATTTTTGTAAAATATGTGATCATACCCTTTCCTTTTCTCCGTCACATCTCTGTGGAAACAAAAACAGTCGTGTACAATCATGTAAAAAAATCTACTATGATGTTAAATTACATATTATTTATTAAAAGGTTATAATTCCTCACTACAATGCGATTGAGTAAACAGTTTAAACTAGACACCACTGTGATGGCAACTGTTAAAATACACGGACACAAAAAATATGTAAACCAGAATTTTGAAGGCACTGCGTGAACTCGACACTCTGTCTTTCTACAGATCTGGTCATTTGCTTCAAGGTCAAGGTGGGGGATAAACGTGAAAGATGAAACTAACCCTTATCGGGCCATATCTTTCAACTCACCGAAGGTAATATGACATTTGATTGTGAGCCGTGACCTTGAAGTCGAAGTGAGTGACCTGGCCATACCAAATGTTGTACGTGTAAGGTCAATCGTATAAGAAATCTGGCCTGAACAAGCTTTTTTGTTTTAAGTAAGGTCAAATAAACCCAGTTTGTTATATATGAATGTAGGCATTTAAGAAATATGGCCCAGACTAACTTTATATTTTAAGTGGGTGCCAAGGTCACAGTCACCTAATGTTGGTATGCAACACTCCCACTTCCCAAGATGTATACGAGTAGCTAGTTTGGTATATGTGATGGTAAGCATATTGATTACATGGGCCTGGATAAGCATTTTCGTTTTAGTGGGGTCAAAGGTCAAGGTCAGAGTGACACAAGGTTCCACCAAAAAAATCAGAAGTTACAGCCTGAACATTAATGGGGACGCACAGACGCAGTCTGATCACTATAGAGTATCAGCATTACTCGGGGCTTTAACTATCGCACAGACTTATACAGCAGATCACACGAAATATAAACCATCCCTAACTAGTTTTTCAGTTTAATCTTGGACTTACTTATCCAAATGCACTTTAACTCGAACCGTGTGGTTAAATTCCTGAAGTTTCACCAGCAATCTGTAGAACAGCACAGAGAAATATTACAGCCTGGTCATCAGGAGACGCCTTTGGCTTTGGTTTTATATTTAAAACAGCTTTTGAGGCATACTGGAATTTCTGGGATGTTATAGTTGAGTGTGTTTTTATACCGGACTTTGAGGGTAAACAGTACACCCGTCTTCAGTACCAGTGGCCTCTGCAGTTGTGTTGGCATACACGGCTGTCTCTCTACAACCATGGAGCTTAAAAACACACACACACACACACACACACACGCACACACACACACGCACGCACACACGCGCACGCACACACGCGCACGCACACACACACACACACACACACACACACAAATACACCCCTCAGAGTACACCACAACATGTACAGTCTGTAAACTGTAGTGTGTGCAGTCACTTAATATGAATAGGGTGGAATTACAGCCATTTCTGTGACGTGTATATCTAATATTATATTTTGAAAAGCTTGAGGATTTTTCTTTGGTCTTTCTTTCCCGAGTGCTTTGGGAATACCTGGATTACTGACTCAAATGTGTGGAAACACCTGGAAATCTGGCTCAGTTGAGTTGGGAAAACCTGGATAACTGGCTCAGGTTAATTGAGGACACTTGGATTACTGGACAGGTGTGTTGGAAACACCTGGATAACTGGCTTGGGTGCACTCAGAACACCTGGCGAAAGTGTGCCAGGAAAACCTGGATATTTTGCACATTTGATTTGGGAACATCTGGATACCCGGGCAAGGTGCTTCAGAAACAACTGGATAACTGTCTCAGGTACTTTGGGAAATCACTGTGTTATAAAAGTGTTTTGGGGCACCGTCATGGCAATCAGAGATGCACTGGAATAAGCTTTATTCTGGCTCAAGTGTGTTGGGTATACCTGAATACCAAGCTCAGTTGAATCACTGATACCTAGCTCTAGTGCACTGAGGTGCCTCAGAAACACCTGGACACCTGACTATGGTGCATTAGGAACACCTGTACAGTTGAGTTAGAAATACCAGCTTAATTGGCTCAGCTGCTTTGGGAACACCTCAACATTTATTTCATGTGCGCTGGGACACTGGATACCTGACCCATAGGAGGTACCAGGATCCAGCTACGAATGAGTAGTGCAGTGGTTATGTGTGAGTAGATAAACACAGAGATAGACAGACGGCGCTATTATCTCACTTGGTGATCAGAGTTTTAAGTTGTGTGAGAGCACGCTCCTCCAGTGAGCCCCGGCTCAAGGTGATGGGGTCCTGGGGGTATGAATACTTTTGCTCCAGCTCCAAAAGCTTTTTCAGCTGCTGATGAACCTGCAGTAGACACTCGCCCAATGCTGTGAACCTGCACACAAACAGAGAGAACTTATATAACTACATTATGTATGTGAGCATTTAAAGGTATACTGTTGAGTCTTCATATTAGTGTCTAGATGAGGACTGTGTGTTACTTTAATAGTCCATTCAAAAGATTCCTGTTACTAAAAGCCAGCTTGTAACTTCCTCCAACATTGTGTAAAAAGGTTGTGCAAAATTGGCAGAATCTGCTTAAAGACTATAAACATTGCTTCCTGAACAAAAGTAAGAGACATTACTGATATATTTTGTACTAATCACGTCTGAAAAGGGTGTGCTTGTTGAAGAATATCTGGCTCATTTGCACTGGGAACACCTGTATAACCTGCCCTGGTACATCTGAATACCCAACTCGGTTGGGAGTTCCTACCTCAGGTGTGGTGAAAACATCCGAATAACCAGAAGGCCAAACCCAGGTGTATTATTCAGTACAGTTGCGGGTCAGGTTTAAATGTGTTGGGAACATTTGAATGTTTTGGGAATACCTAGATACCTTGCTCCCTTTTTTCAGAATACATGAATACAAACACCTCAACTGTATTGGGGAATAACTGAGAATACCTGGCCCAGGTGGTCTGGGGTTACCTGAACACTAGACACAATTGTGCTGGTAATAGCTGAGAATTTGTGTGTCAGGTGGATTAGGATTACGGTGTTGGGAGTAATTAGTAATCAATGTTATGTGTGTTGGGGAAACTCTAGAACACCCGAGCGTGATGCTTTGACGTCTTACCAGTTCTGGAGCTGATCGAGGCAGACATTGGTGAGTCCTCCGATGCACGACATCTGCTGGCGCCGTTTCCATTCGGACAGCTCTACTGTGAGCAGCTCGTACTCCAGCTGCTCCACCAGGTTTAGTACTTCTGACAACTGCCCCACCACTCCCTACACACACGCACACACAGATACAATTGTTGCTAGTTATTCATTTTCAGCTGAAGTTACATAAGGTTTCCCCAGTTACCCTAGTGTAACAGCACAGTGTTGTATCCCACTACATTTGGTGTTCTTTCTCACCCCTCTCATATCGTTGAGTTTCATAAACATGGCTTTGATGTAGAGTTTCTCACGATTCAGCTCCTCTCTGGATATAGTTCCATTTAGCTCCTCTGTAAAAGCAAAACAAATCAAATCTTGATCTAATTTCTCAAATCAGGGTGATTTGTAGAAATATATACATAGTAGAAAAAACAACTACATTTCCAATTAAATTTATTTTACCCAGAAACAAACATAGATAGACCACGGTTTAAAACAAAAGTATTAAGCCATGGCTTAAGCAAAGGTGTATTAAATCTTTTGGAACATGCACCTCTGGTCCAGAAATCTTGCCCGCCATATTACAGACACTTTATTATCCTGGACGTGGTGAATCTTAAATATTGGTGGAACACTCAGGGAAACTCTCAGTGATTTCTGTCAATATATGTCTGGGGTGCTGGTGGTACCCCAAGTACTACTTACAGGGTCTGAAATAATTCTTGTAGAGCAGGTGCTGAGATTTGCACCGCAGTTTTCTAATCATTTATTTTCAGGGTTTTCAGAATAAAAAGCATAAACATCTCCTTTTCCAGGTTCTGGTGTTATATTAACAATGATTCTAACAGGTTTAACATATTCTAACATATTCTCCCAAAACCACGGCTAGACCCATGGTAATGTGTATCGTAACGAGTGAACATGACTGTCTCAGATATTCGGTGTCAGGAACCCAGTCTGTACTAACAGTGATTAAAATCCAAGCTGTGGGAGACTGAAGTTTATTTTCTCCTCTAATGTATTTTACACTCTTCTTTGTGCGGTTCTGCATGTTTGTTCGGTTCTATATGTTTTGTACAGTTCTATATATGTTTGTGTGGTTCTTTATGTTTGTACGATTCTATATGTTTTGCGCTTTTCTATTTGGTTGTACGGTTCTATATGTTTGTGTGGTTCTATATGTTTATATACGGTTCTAAATGTTTTCTGCTGTTCTATTTGGTTGTGCGGTTCTATATGTTTGTACGGTTCTATATGTTTGTGCTGTTCTATATGATTGTACGGTTCTATATGATTGTACGGTTGTATTTGGTTGTGCGGTTCTATATGACTGTGCGGATTTATATGTTTATATACGGTTCTAAATGTTTTCTGCTGTTCTATATGATTGTACGGTTTTATATGTTTGTGCTGTTCTATATGTTTGTGCTGTTCTATATGTTTGTGCGGTTCTATTTGGTTGTGCGGTTCTATATGATTGTACGGTTCTATATGTTTGTGCGGTTCTATGTGATTGTACGGTTCTATGTGATTGTACGGTTCTATATGTTTGTGCGGTTCTCTTGGTTGTGCGGTTCTATATGATTGTACAGTTCTATATGTTTGTGCGGTTCTATTTGGTTGTGCGGTTCTATTTGGTTGTGCGGTTCTATATGATTGTACGGTTCTATATGATTGTACGGTATTATATGATTGTGCGGTTCTATATGTTTGTGCTGTTCTATATGATTGTATGGTTCTATATGATTGTACGGTTCTATATGTTTGTGCGGTTTTATTTGGTTGTGCGATTCTATGTGTTTGTGCGGTTCTATTTGGTTGTGCGGTTCTATATGATTGTACGGTTCTATATGATTGTACGGTTGTATTTGGTTGTGCGGTTCTATATGTTTGTGCAGTTCTATATGATTGTACGGTTCTATTTGGTTGTGCGGTTCTATATGTTTGTGCGGTTCTATATGATTGTACGTTTTTATGTGTTTGTGCGGTTCTATAGGTTTGTACGGTTCTATATGGTTGTGCGGTTCTATTTGGTTGTGCGGTTCTATATGGTTGTGCGGTTCTATATGTTTGTGCGGCTCTATTTGGTTGTGTGGTTCTATATGATTGTACGGTTCTATATGTTTGTGCGGTTTTATTTGGTTGTGCGGTTCTATGTGTTTGTATGGTTCTATATGATTGTACGGTTCTATATGTTTGTGCTGTTCTATATGATTGTGCGGTTCTAAATGATTGTACGGTTCTATATGATTGTACGGTTCTCTTTGGTTGTGCGGTTGTCTTTGG
This sequence comes from Porochilus rendahli, assembly GCA_039654305.1. Taxonomy (NCBI): domain Eukaryota; kingdom Metazoa; phylum Chordata; class Actinopteri; order Siluriformes; family Plotosidae; genus Porochilus; species Porochilus rendahli. The sequence continues at coordinate 343,005 of JBCNYG010000014.1, read as the reverse complement.
TTGTGCGGTTCTACATGATTGTACGGTTCTACATGACTGTGCGGTTCTATATGTTTGTGCTGTTCTATATGTTTGTGCTGTTCTATTTGGTTGTGCAGTTCTATATGTTTGAGAGGGTCTATATGATTGTATGGTTCTATATGTTTGTGCTGGTCTATTTGGTTGTGCGGTTCTATATGATTGTACGGTTCTATATGATTGTACGGTTCTATATGTTTGTGCTGTTCTATATGATTGTGCGGTTCTATACGATTGTGCTGTTCTATATGATTGTGCTGTTCTATATGATTGTACGGTTCTCTTTGATTGTGCGGTTGTCTTTGGTTGTGCGGTTCTACATGATTGTACAGTTCTACATGACTGTGCGGTTCTATATGTTTGTGGTGTTCTATTTGGTTGTGCGGTTCTATATGTTTGTACTGTTCTATATGTTTGTGCAGTTCTATATGTTTGTGCAGTTCTATATGTTTGTACCGTTCTATTTGGTTGTGCCGTTCTATATGATTGTGCGGTTCTATATGTTTGTGCTGTTCTATTTGGTTGTGCGGTTCTATTTGGTTGTGCAGTTCTATATGTTTGTACGGTTCTATATGTTTGTACGGTTCTATATGGTTGTGCTGTTCTATATGGTTGTGCGGTTCTATATGGTTGTGCGGTTCTATATGTTTGTGCGGCTCTATTTGGTTGTGCGGTTCTATTTGGTTGTGCTGTTCTATTTGGTTGTGCTGTTCTATATGATTGTGCTGTTCTATTTGGTTGTACGGTTCTATATGTTTGTGCTGTTCTATTTGGATGTGCGGTTCTATTTGGTTGTGCGGTTCTATTTGGTTGTGCTGTTCTATTTGGTTGTACGGTTCTATTTGGTTGTACGGTTCTATATGTTTGTGCTGTTCTATTTGGTTGTGCGGTTCTATGTGTTTGTGCGGTTCTATTTGGTTGTGCTGTTCTATTTGGTTGTACGGTTCTATATGATTGTAGGGTTCTATATGTTTGTGCAGTTCTATATGTTTGTACTGTTCTATTTGGTTGTGCCGTTCTATATGATTGTGCGGTTCTATATGTTTGTGCGGTTCTATTTGGTTGTGCTGTTCTATTTGGTTGTGCGGTTCAATATGTTTGTGCGGTTCTATATGTTTGTGCGGTTCTATATGGTTGTGCAGTTCTATATGGTTGTGCGGTTCTATATGGTTGTGCGGTTCTATATGGTTGTGCGGTCCTATATGATTGTACGGTTCTATATGATTGTACGGTTCTATATGGTTGTGCGGCTCTATTTGGTTGTGCGGCTCTATTTGGTTGTGCGGCTCTATATGATTGTGCTGTTCTATTTGGTTGTGCGGTTCTATATGTTTGTACGGTTCTATATGTTTGTACGGTTCTATATGTTTGTGCGGTTCTATATGTTTGTGCGGTTCTATGTGTTTGTGCGGTTCTATGTGATTGTACGGTTCTATTTGGTTGTACGGTTCTATATGATTGTAGGGTTCTATATGTTTGTGCTGTTCTATTTGGTTGTGCGGTTCTATATGGTTGTGCAGTTCTATATGGTTGTGCAGTTCTATATGGTTGTGCGGTTCTATATGGTTGTGCGGTTCTATATGGTTGTGCGGCTCTATTTGGTTGTGCGGCTCTATTTGGTTGTACGGTTCTATTTGGTTGTACGGTTCTATATGATTGTACGGTTCTATTTGGTTGTGCGGTTCTATTTGGTTGTGCGGTTCTATTTGGTTGTGCGGTTCTATTTGGTTGTGCGTTTGAATTTGTTTGTGTGTTTGAATTTGTTTGTGCGGTTCTATATGACTGTGCGGATTTATATGTTTATGTACAGTTCTAAATGTTTTCTGCTGTTCTATATGATTGTACGGTTCTATATGTTTGTGCTGTTCTATTTGGTTGTGCAGTTCTATTTGGTTGTGCGGTTCTATATGTTTGTGCGGTTCTATGTGTTTGTGCGGTTCTATATGTTTGTGCTGTTCTATTTGGTTGTGCGGTTCTATTTGGTTGTGCGGTTCTATATGTTTGTGCTGTTCTATTTGGTTGTGCAGTTCTATTTGGTTGTGCGGTTCTATTTGGTTGTGCGGTTCTATGTGTTTGTGCGGTTCTATATGTTTGTGCAGTTCTATATGTTTGTGCTGTTCTTTTTGGTTGTGCAGTTCTATATGTTAGTGCGGTTCTATTTGGTTGTGCGGTTCTATATGATTGTGCGGTTCTATATGTTTGAGAGGGTCTATATGATTGTACGGTTCTATATCTTTGTGCTGGTCTAGTTAATTGTGCGGTTCTATATGATTGTACGGTTCTATATGTTTGTGCGGTTCTATTTGGTTGTGCGGTTCTATTTGGTTGTACGGTTCTATATGTTTGTGTGGTTCTATATGTTTGTGTGGTTCAATATGTTTGTGTGGTTCAATATGATTGTGCGGTTCTATATGTTTGAGAGGGTCTATATGATTGTATGGTTCTATATGTTTGTGCTGTTCTATATGATTGTGCGGTTCTATATGATTGTACGGTTCTATATGATTGTACGGTTCTATTTGGTTGTGTGGTTTTCTTTGGTTGTACGGTTCTACATGATTGTACGGTTCTACATGATTGTGCGGTTCTATATGTTTGTGCTGTTCTATTTGGTTGTGCGGTTCTATATGTTTGTACGGTTCTATATGTTTGTGCAGTTCTATATGTTTGTACTGTTTTATTTGGTTGTGCCGTTCTATATGATTGTGCGGTTCTATATGTTTGTGCTGTTCTATTTGGTTGTGCTGTTCT
>JBCNYG010000014.1:275231-292485 GCA_039654305.1 Porochilus rendahli | reverse complement strand
TCACCGGGTCTGACACACACACAGGTGCCATGCCTCCGTCACCGGGTCTGACACACACACACACACACACAGGCGCCATGCCTCCATCACTGGGACTGACACACACCGCACCATGCCTCCGTCACTGGGACTGACACACACGGGCGCCACGCCTCAGTCACGGGGACTGACACACCCACGTAGACACCGTGCCTCGGTCACTGGGACTGACACACAGGGGCGCCACGCCTCGGTCACTGGGACTGACACATACGGGCGCCATGTCACTGGAACTGACGCACACACACGTACGGGCGCCACGCCCCCGTCTGTCTTAAAAGTCTCCCCGGAACTGTCATCAACATTATCTGTATAAACAAACCATTATATGGAGGAAAACCATGTACTTTTCTGATTGGTTTATAAAGAATTAAAAACATAACATGACGGTATCTTCACAGTGATAGCTATTCAGCAACTTTTATTTATCCATTTTCTGAAGCGCTTTGTCCTAATTATGGTCGCAGGGTAGCTGGTGCCCATCTCAGCTGACTCTGGGTGAGGGCAGGGTCAACTTGGTGATAGTGGGGCTGGAACACCTGACCTTTGAATCAGTAATCCAGCACCCCACCACCGAGCCACCGCTGCCCCTTATTTAGCAACTTATATATTTATTTGTTATTATTTTATCTAAAACATCAGAAGGCACTTTAACATTCATTACAGCTTGACTTGTGTGTACTGTGCCATTTCTACATCTTTAGATCTATTACAGCGTTGACTTCACTATGTTTGTGTTCACTGACCAGTCTTAGCCAAAAAAGATAAAAAATCAAAGCAAATAAAAAAAAACCTTGTAAAACATTGACTGATTTTACAGTTACACTTTCTTTATGATTATTTTAACATCTCATGTTCAGTTATTGTGCTGAATACAAATGCAAAAGTGCACACGTTCTAATACACAGAAAGCTCTAGGGCACATCAGTAATTTGGGATAGAGCCTAAAAGTCACCTTAATAAGAGGGTAACAACTCTAAAATCTAAATCTACTCTTGGTTCAGGAGGCATTCACCTTACCATCACTTTTCAGGCCTTTCAGCTCCCACCATCAGCACCATCAATTAAAAGCAACACCAATGTTTACCGTTTCAATTCTAGCTTTATAGAAAACTTTTTCCCTCCCAGCCTTTATTTTATTTATTTTTTGTTTAGAATGATGACTGGTAACAAAAAAGATTGTTTCCCCTGTTCTGTTCTTCACTAAATCTGCAATGCAATGTCTATGGCAACGGCAGTGACAGTGACATCTGTGGGCACAAACACTGAATAAATGGTCGTGCCGGTAGAGTCAAGCATGAGCCGGGCGTGTGGGAGCGTTTGATTTGAACATTGATACAACTTTTACAGGATTACTGTGGTTACAGTTTTTTCTTTCCGATCTCGTTAGGTATTCATTGCTGTTGGGATGTGAACACCATTTTAACCACCACAACAGTTTGTGTATACAGATAACTTACCGACCCCAACTTTAACAGACAGTTAGAGCCTTGAGTAGTTCAGCTTCACCAGGACAGGACATTTTTAACTCCTGGGACTGTGTGTGTGTGTGTGTGTGTGTGTTTTCTATCAGAGCAAGAGAAGCTCTTCGTCAGTGTCTTCCCGACCAGCTGAAGGACACAACATTTGCGCAGGTGCTGAAGGACGACACGACCACGAAGCGCTGGCTCGCTCAACTTGTCAAAAATCTGCAGGAGGGGCAGGTCACAGACCCACGTGGCATCCCGCTTCCCGCCCAATAAAACACACACACACACACACACACACACAGAGTGAACTGTTCTCATGTGCAAGGGCACTTACACATGCATTATTTTTCCAATATTTAAAACGTTTAATGTCTGTTTTTATTTTTTATTTTTGGAAATGTTTCAGTCACTGCTGGTTCTTTGAAACAAAATGTACTCGTGTTTTTCTGCATCATTTGTTTGTAAGGAACAAACAGGCCTTTGCAAAACATGCGATGTTTAAAAGCTGTAGAATAAAATGGAATCACTGTGCTTGTATTCTCACTGTTTCTCCTACTCATATATAATTGATTAATAATGGTTGGGGGCAAAACCATCACCTAAGAAAAAAAAACACCAAGTAACAGCAGTTACTGTGTTCCATAACCATCACACCCACACGTGTGTTCTTCATCTTACCAAAACATTTTACAGACAATTACAACTTGGTATTGTTAGAGTTTCCACAAGAGGTTTTATGGTCTTGCAGTTTAAAATGACATGAAAGATCAACTTAGAGCCTAGCGTTATAACCTGTATATCGTAGTGATATTACAGTAAAACTCTCAGGTATAAAACTTCATTAAGCTGTCTACAGTATGTTGTGTGGGTGAGAGAGAATCTGTATCAAATTATACCTTTATAAAAAAATAAAAGAATCTAGCTTAATAATGAATTGTAGCAAGAGTTATTTTAAAGTACTTTAAGAGCATTTTAAGTATGTTGACATATTGTGTAAGTTAGAAGGACGTGTGTAGATGTGGAGGATCAGGTTTGAGGTTCACCACTCGTAATGGAAAGTATATTTGTGTGTGTTTGGTCTTAGCATTTAGTGAAGGGTTCCCTGGTTTAAAGATGGGTGTGTGTGTTTTTGTGTGCAAGTGTAAGTGGATCTGGGAATCTGAGCTCGTTTGTGTTTTATTGATATTCTGAAACTTGATCAGGCGTCGATGGAGGGAGGAGACCCTGCTGCAACCAACAAATGTCTTTGCACACACAGATGTACATTCTTAGGGTGTACTGTTTTATGTAAAAATTCTATTCCAGGTGGAAGCAAGAGAGTTATATCAGAATAATATGAACAGTATTATAAGTATTGTAACGGTGCCTATCAGTGAGGAGTGATGACAATATTTTAAATCATATTACTTTGATACGACTGATGACCATCTATAAATGAAATTTTCAAAAATCTTTTATAAACATAAACATTTTAAGGGGAGTCAATAAACAGAGGTTTTATATAGTTTATTACAAAAATGTCATTTCCCCTCCACGGCTACAAATATATAACGTACTTTATTTAAAGGTTTTATTCCGTTCACTCTAGTGTGGTTAGAGATATAACGCACACTAAAAATTACAACAATAACAATAATAATAAATAAAATACCCATAGCCTGTGTGAGGGTTAACCTCCTGTTGATGCTGACTGCACCTGTTATATGACATCACATGCAATGAAGTATCAACCTGTCTTATTTAAAAAGCTCACAAAATTACAAAGACTTGTTTTCTTATGTTAATTATTTTACTTACCTCAAGTAAACAACTAAATTACAGTCCTCTTAATTCCAGTCTTGCTGCTCGGCCATAATAGCCTATTTGATGAAGACAGCGCATAAAAGTTTCTGAGCAGGTTTGGATATCGTCTGCAGTGTCTGCAGGTTGCTTGCATAGCTTTAGCACAACTTTGTGCACCATTATACAGAAGTCTGACTCGTGTTCATTAAATTGTCAGATTTTCAGAGACGTGGAATTGTGGGTCTGTCAGAGGGTGGCATCAGCCAAAAGTAAAAGAATGTAAAAAGTTCAACAGTGAAGGTAAGTGGTATCTTCATTAAATGGACTATTATAGCCGAGCAGCAGGACTCAAGCCTCCTCTTCGACCAGCATATTCAAAGAAATTTTGGGTGTCTATTTACTTATGTCTTGTCTCTGTACATATAAAGACGAAGGAAACAGAGCCCCAGGTTAAGTGTGAGTTTATAGTTTGGTATTATTCAGCGATCCAGATCTAAATAAACCTTTACAGAGAGCGTGTAAAGACTGACTCCGGTAACCAGAGACGTGCGAGTGCTGAATAAATGGGTGGTTGGAAAAGCAGCACAGTTATTGTCCTCTCGAGCAGGCCACTCACGTGCACCACAGACTGTCACAATGGATAAATAGACGCTGTGAGGAAGTGTAAGGTCTCTCTGGCTATCTCAGACACACAGCTTAACCTCCTCAGGTAAGTAATCTACTGAAATTTTATTGACATAAGATTTAGTTTGATGCTTAAATGTAAAACACCCTTGAATGCAAAAATAGGTTTAATGTTTTGCCTGCCTCATTATTTCAATCAGTGATGTGAAAATATTGCCTTAAATATCTCAATGCCTGCTGAACTCCATCACTGTATTCCTTTAGAGACATGTGAAATATAAAGGCGAACATAAATATCAGACACTGTACGATACAATTGGGGTGGCACGGTGGTCCAGTGCTTAGCACATCCGACCCAGAGCAACAAGGTCCTGTGTTTGGGTCCCGGGCTCGGCGAGGATTTTACTTCTGCAGTTTGCACGTTCTCTCTGTGCTTGCATGGGTTTCCTCCGGGTACTCCGGTTTCCTCCCACAGTCCGCCTAATGTCCAAACACATGCACATTAGGTGGACTGTTCCGACCTGCCCCTAGGTGTGAGTACGAGTGTGAATGGTTGTGTGCTGCCCTGTGATGGACTAATGAGCTGTTCATGGGTAAACACCCCTTCACCCAGTCGGCGGAGATAGGTTACACTCCCTGTACCCCTAACAGGATTAAGCGGTTGGGGAAAATAAGTTAGAGAAGAGTGAGTGAGAATAATGTATGATAACTAGGCTGCATGAGGTAAATGTGATGTAAATAAATGCACATCACAGGAATGGAGTAGCCGTTATGCTAATCCGGTTCAAACTGGAATCATTCTGGAGGTCGCGCCCTGCAAGATAGATGGAGAAGTGGAGGGCAAGTGTGTGTTCATCTTTGTGTGTGTGTGTTTGTGTGTGTGGATTAATTTTATCTCAGGCAGTATGTCACCGAAGAGGAAAACAACCACGCAGTTATGAGTGTGCGACTGGTGAGTACCCGACACACACACACACACGCGCGCGCGCGCTCAACCTCTGTACCTATTTGTTTATTTCGTGCTGGTTTTACTTTTACCTCAGGAATGACGGTTTCCCATCAGCTTTTTAACCTGACAGTCTGTGGGCGAACGAGAGCGGAGAGCTGTGGTGGTTCTGTTCAGTCCTGTCCAAACCGCTTTACCGAGTAATTTCACTTAAACCTGAGTTTTCTGAAGCGATTTTGTGGTTTTGGTGTATGTGTTATGCTAACGTGTGCAGCCCGTTAGTTAGCGGTTGCTTCTCCCAGAAAGCGCTCGAGAGACATGTTTCCATGGTGACCAATAGAGGGTCGTCCCGCGACCTGTTGTTCTTCTTTATAATGTCAGGTAAATTCGCGAGTTAATAAATAAATTGAAGCTATTTTTTTTTCTTTTACAGTTTTCAGTGTTAAACTTTCTTCCTGGTGAGAGACATTTACAAAAGTGTTTACACCGAGATAAAAATTAATATATTTCTATAAATGAAATCATCTCAAAATGAATCCTATTGGTTCATCCTAAGTGTCTATGTTTATTCATGTAAATTAAATACTACAGCCCCCAACAGTATATGGGACTACACACCATGTACGACAGCTAAGAAAAAGATCACCAGTGGAATAAGCATGATTTACACACCACAGATTTCACTGGGACGCACTGGGGTCCAGCTGTACATCTGGTAATACCAGTAATTCCGTTTCCAATTCGAGAATTAAAATTCACGAACCACAGAATAGTTCATTAGGAGAACTAGTAAGCCTGCAAAGACTTTTGCGATTCTGGTCAGTAATAATGGAAGAGTGGGACTTTTTCATATCCGGGTCAAAATGTGAAAAATCTAATTGTTGTTATTGTTGTGTAGAATTGTTGGCATTGTTGTGTAGTATGGCGTTTCCAGATTTTGTTTGATTTTGTCCTGGCATCATGGAGCAGAAAATCCAAAATCAGGCTCCGTGGAATTCTAGCTATTGTCCACAAGAGCAAGTCTGCGCAGTAAAATGCCTGTACGGTGGTGAGGAGCACAGGGCCAAACATTGATATAATTTTATGCAGCCATCTCGTTTTCATCAGTTATGATCCTAAGGCAACATTTCTGTTATCTGAGTTCCTTTAGCTGCATGACCAACATGCAGTCCCAGGCTCTAGTTGTAGTCCCAGGCTCCGATTTCCGTGTGGAGTTTGCATGTTCTCCCCTTACTTGTGTGGGTTTCCTCCAGGTACTCCGGTTTCTTCCCACAGTCCAAAGACTGTTCCAAAGAAAGGTGTGAGTGTGAGTCTGGATGGATGTGTGTGTTGGCCCTGCTGTGGCAAATTGTTCAGGGTGTACCCTGCCTTCACCCAGAGTCAGCTGAGATACGGATGGGAAAAAAAGAGATTAATGAGTGAGAATAATACGTAACTAGGCTACATAAGGTAAATGTAAATGTAAACGCTACATCACAGGAAATGGAGTAGCTGTGATGCTAATCTGGTTCAAACTGGAATTTTTATGGAGGCCGCACCCTGCAGAATAGATTCCCGTGACCCTGGTAGAATTATACGGTTTGGAAAATGACTAGTCAACTCACCGGCACGGTGGTGTAGTGGTCGACACATCTGCCTCACAACAAAAAGATCCTGTCTTTGCCCATAGCCGGCTGAGATAGGCTCCAGCCTCCCTGCAACCCTAGTAAGAGTGAGTGAGTACTTAACTGTCTCTAGATAGGTAGCAAACACAAATTAAACACTTTTTTTTTTTGCAGCAGCAGCAGCAGTAGCTTAATAAATTACATTGATCACCAGGTGTAGCAGGTGTGTGATTGGAAGAAACTGTGTCGTATCCTCAGGATATGTAATACTCCTACTGTAATATTCGGTTCTGATGGATTAAAACCTGAAGCGTGTTGCTGATGGTGCACCTTTTACAGGATGAACAGTCTGAACACCAAAAAAACCCAGGGGTAACACAATAAGAGATGATTTAAAAGGATCAACAGCTGAGCTCGTAAGCCTTCGTCCTGCTGACAGAGAACAACATTCAGCACTCTGACACTGCACATTCTCCTCTCTGGGTTTGAGTGCTCTCACTCACACACACAATCTGCCACATTTCTCAGACTTTATGCATGCTATTCTGTGTGTAGTCTCAAATCAAGGTGTGGTCCTGTAGAGGAGAGTTTAACAACGTGAGCCACAATGCACTATTCCTGCAACTGTGAACATTTGGGCACACAAACACACCCTCTTAATAATTGGCTTATATATATATGTGCTGTGATAGGATGTCACCTGTGCAGTCCAGTCGTGAAATTTCCTAGCTACTAAATATTCTAAAGTCAAGTGCCAGAGGTATTGTAACAAAGTGGAAGTGATTGGGAATGACAGCAACTCAGCGACAAAGTGGTAGCCACGTAAAATGACACAGTTGGGTCAGCAGGTGCTTAAGCGTATAGTGCGCAGGGGTTGCCAACTTTCCGCAGAGCCAGTCGCTTCAGACCTCCATACTTCATGTGGCCTCCAGATTAGTTCAAGAACAGTGCGTAGAGAGCTTCATGCAATGGGTTTTCATGGCCGAGCAGCTGCATCAAAGCCATGAATCACCGAAAGCAATGCAAAGCGTCGGATGGGAATGGCCCCTTCCTGTTCCAACATGACTGGACACCATTGCACAAAGCAAGGTCCATAAAGACATGGACGATTGAGTTTGGTGTGTAAAAAATTGGCTGGGCTACACAGAGTCCTGACCTCAACCTGATAGAACACCTTGGGATGAATTAGAGCGGAGACTATGAGCCAGGCCTTCACGTCCAACATCAGAGTCTGACCTCACAAAAGCTCTTCTGGAAGAATGGTCAACAATTCCCATAAAAACAAACGCTGTGAAAAGCTTACCCAGAAGAAACTGTTATAGCTGCAAAGGGCCGGCATCATATTAAACCCACTGGATTAAGAATGGGATAAATTCATATGTGCATATGAGAGAATATTTTTGGCAATTTAGTGTATATATGTATATAGTATATATGTATGTATAACTTGTGGTCAATGACTGAAACAAGTTTATGAAAACGTCATTGTAGGTCTAGTTTGAGGTAAAAAAAATTACTTTATGCCAGCGAAATTAGATTTTTAGTTTCTCGTCAGCCACTTCAGGAATAGTGATGAGGGTTTAATCTTTCATTGTCTGGTTGAAAATAGTTCAACTGGCACTCTGAAGAAAATCGTTTTTATATGGTAACTGGACTGACATTGTGTCATACCATTTCACTATCAGGTATAATCTGAAGAGAATACAGTAACATCTATGGACAGGACAGCACAAGCACTTCAAGTAGTATGAGACTTCAGGCTCAAGACTAAACAGTCATGTATTAAATGTATAATACTTCATGTATTAAAATATACTGTTGATTTCAAGCTACGTACAATTTCCGATTGAAAAGCAGCCATGCACCACCAAAACAGCCTCATTCTGAATCCAAGAAAAAACCTCGATAACGCTGTTCACAGCAGTGCGGAGGTTCGCTGTTCACAGCAGTGCGGAGGTTCGCTGTTCACAGCAGTGCGGAGGTAGGGGGTTGTGGTTGTGTGAGGTATGAGTTGTTCATTGAGTCGCAATCAGCATTTTAAAATGACAGTTTAAAATGGGTCTGGCGCTAATTCTTCTCTGGTTCCTGCAATGTTCTCTGGTGTGAATGGAGAACAGAATGAAATCTCCTATGAGGGAGTTCATCAGAAAACCTTGAACCTTTGTAACAGCGTGTTTGATGACCAAAATTACTGAAGTGTCATTTTTCCTGCCTTGCAACATTAGACACATTAGTGCTGGAGCCACCAATGACATTTTCAGTTCCTTCAATGTCCTGTTCCAGAAACTGTTGTGCAAAAGAAGAACTTTTTTTTGGAGAGAAAATTTCAATTCAACCTGTCCAGGGAATGTGCGATTCCATTTCAGTAACCTTCCTAAGAATAGAACTGTTTCTCTAATGTCTACTCTTCCCTGAAAGGATGACTCTGACATCTTATACTGTTTCTGTGAATAAAGTGTGAAACAATATGATTGACAGGAGGAACACTGAAATGAAAATGTTTTTTTTCTCCATGATTTTTAGCTATAGACACTCAGACATGCCTTTGCTTTAGGATTATATGATAAACAGTATGAAATCCTGACAGATTTTTTTATTATAGTGAATAATTTCAGTATTTACTAATATATTTTTGTGTGTGTGTTTCTCTGCAGCAGACTGCTGAAGTGTGAAAGCAACAGCAGATGGCGGCTCTACAGAGTTTCCTCCGTAAGTTCACATTCGGAATAGCTTTACTCTGGGTTTACACTGGGGCCACAATGTCCACGATCTCCACGTTTTGAGAGTATCATGAAGAGCATGGGGGTGGTAGGATCGAATCGCAATGATCTTTAGGGAACTTGGTGGAACCCTGATAATCTTGAGGGAACTTGGTGGAATCTTGATGATGTTGAGGGAACTTGGTGGAATCGTGATGATGTTGAGGGAACTTGGTGGAATCGTGATGATCTTGAGGGAACTTGGTGGAATCGTGCAGATCTTGAGGGAACTTGGTGGAATCGTGATGATGTTGAGGGAACTTGGTGGAATCGTGATGATGTTGAGGAAACTTGGTGGAATCGTGATGATCTTGAGGGAAATTGGTGGAATCTTGATGATGTTGAGGGAACTTGGTGGAATCGTAATGATCTTGAGGGAACTTGGTGGAATCGTGATGATCTTGAGGGGACTTGGTGGAATCGTGATGATGTTGAGGGAAATTGGTGGATTTGTGATGATCATGACCAAATATTTTGACTGTCAAAAATTTTGCCAATCGCCAATCCTGATAGAATGATCATTGTAGTAGAGCGCAGTGGACCTTAACAGACCTTAACAGAGTGTAACATACCTTGATGCGCCATTGTAGAGGATCTTGATGAACTTGGAAACACGCTTCTTTAAGTTTTATCTCTTGGATCCACCCTGCCTCCTTTTTATACCCCAATCATGCTCCAAGGGGGTCATAAATCATCGAGCTCCACCCTTTTTTGATTCATGAAGATCGTGAACATTGTGGCCCCAGTGTAAACCCAGTGTTACTCAGAGTTTCTTCATGAGCAAGAAAAAGTTAAGACAGAAAGGGTATTCTCTTTTTTATCAGTTCGGCTCATTTATGAGGCAACTATTAGATAAGGAGCAGATTGGAGGGAAATAAATGTACACATACTAGTAACACAATGCATTTTTGTAAAATTTCAGTACAATGTACCAAAAAGTGTTTTTAAAAAACATTATGCATGTTGACTATTACTCCATATTATACTCCATGAATCACTGATTTAATTCACATTTAATGATTATAATACAGTAAAAACTGGTAATAACTACTGTGCTTATTGGTTATGTGTACTCTAGCTCCGAGATGGGCAATATCACCAGTGGTGGGGGTCAACAAAATTCTCTCCTTACTACCAGAGGGCCAAATTACAAATCTCCACTTCACATACAGGGCCTCTTACACAACAAAGAGAGTTTTACTGATCACACACTACAAATTTATACACACATACAGTATTGTGCAAATGTTTTTAGGCACCCTATTTTTTGTGTAAACTTTGTTATAGATTTTTATTTTATAATTTGTATATTAGGAAGTTAGTAGAAAAAACTTTAGAATTCCAAACATTAGTTTTCCAACACAAAATAAAATGTTACGTAAAAAAATGTTAGTACAGTACAATAAAGTAAGTAGCATATTCTGTATGATATTCTGTATAACTATAATGAATGCTGTGATTAACATGCAAATATCGAATCAAGTGTGAGAGTCAAAATTTCCAGAAGAACTGTGTCTGGTTCTGTAAGATACTCAGTACAGTGAAACAGTTTAATTATGATAACAGTGTATTCACCCCCCTTGGCTTTTTACCTGTTTTGTTACGTTAAACTTAATCAGAATTTTATGTGATGGATCTGCACAAAATACTCTAAGTTGGTGAAGTGGAATGAGAAAAATATCTAAAAAATAATTTCTGAAAACCTGAAAATTGGCATGTGCATATATTTGCTATGAAGCCCCTCAAAAGTTCTGGTGCAACCAATTACCTTCAGAAGTCACATAATTAGTGCAATTAAGTCCTATGTGCAATCTAAGTGTCACATGATCTGTCTGTATAAACACACCTTTTCTGAAAGGCCCCAGAGGCTGCAACACCAGTAAACAAGAGGCATCACCAGTCATTACAGGATCCGAAATGTACTCTGTATATCAAAGTAAAAAGTACCTCTATGAATGACATTTCTACTGCCTGGATGTGTAAAAGGCCTAATAAACAACTAATCAAACCCCCCAAAATGCATGTGTGAGTTTCCTCCAGGAACTCTTGTTTCCTCCCATAGTCCAAAAGCATGCACAGTTGATTGGTTGTTCCCAAATGCCCCTAAGTGTGAATAGTATGTGTGTTAGACCTGCAATCGCCGAGCTGCTCAGGGTGTACCTTGCTCTCACCCAGAGTCGGCTGAGATGGCCGTCAGCCTCTCCATGACCCTACTTAGGATTAAGCAGCTTAGAACATGAACGAATGGATAAATGAGTTGTGGGATTTGGGAAAACTCATACTCTGGTCTCTCATTGATATCGTTTAGTACTGAGAAGGACAAAATACCTGACAGTGGGCATATAAAGTGAGACCACTACCCAAACATCAACCTGGAGGTGTTCCTGACATCTGCTTTGTCCTTGTCCATCTTGTGTGATATCAAAAAAGGTACATTCAGTAAGAAAAGGAAAATATTTACCCAGATGTAACATGGTGTTGCAGGTGCCCAGATGGACGCTGATCTGCAGTCCATGCAGGTGGGATCTGTGATGCGGAAGGTGAAGTCACGCACCTGGAAAAAGCAGCGCTATTTTCGCCTGCAGGACGATTGCACCACCATCTGGTACAACAGCAAAAAGGCGGGCAATGCCCAGTCCACGTGTAAGCTCAGATGGCAGGGGAAAAACTCCTTCAGTATGAGCGTTTCAATCCATACCAGATTCAGACTAGGGTCACTCAAAGGTCAAAGGTCAAAGGTATATTTATTGTCCCAGGTGGGAAAATGAGTTTGCAGCAGAAAATACATGCTTCCATCAAAACATACAACACAGTACACATATTACACACAATATACCATTATTAAATAACAACACATATCACATATCACAAGCAGATAAAAAAACAATAATAAAATATATATGATTTAAACGAATTCTAGTTAGGTATTAAATAAATGAATAAATAAATAAATAAGTGGCATGGAATACAAAGTGCAAGTGCTAGGTGCCTAAACAGATGAGTTTCTTGCTATTTAACACCTGAATGGCAATGGGGACAAAAGAGCCTTAATTCTCTTAGTCTGAAGAGCAGGCGCCTTGTACCTACGGCCTGAGGGCAACAATACAAATTCATTTTGGAGAGGGTGATCATCACACTCCAAAATCAAGGAAGCCCTCCTGAGCACTTGTCTACCATTCAGGTCAGAGAGTTGGGTTTATTCCTCCCTATAACCTTACTGGCCACTTTAACCAGGTTACCAAGCCTGTTTTTATTAGTCAGGGTCAGGTTTCCATACCAGGCAATGATACAGAACATAAAACCAGATTCAATAAAACTTCTATAAAAGAGAGTCATCATTTCTGAACAGAAATTAAGAGTTCATTTTCCTTAAAAAGTAGAGATGTTGCTGGACTTTTTTCGTTATAGAAGCAACATGAACATCAAAGTGTAATTTGCTAAGAGTGAAGTTAGATGATAACAGTGTGAGTTGATGTTTTCCCACTGTACCACACATCTTACTAAAGATACATTCAACACAAAATAATCATTAAAAAAATAATCAATACAGAAATAAATATAATAAAAAATCTGCACAAAGAGGGTCATTATTAACACAAAACTGGTAAACAGTACTGTACTCAAAGTGCCATCAAAGTTTTATTTTTAAAAGAAGGCTGCTGAACCTTTCAGAAATTTTGCAGCATGACTAGTATATAATGGTTAAATTCAATCAAATCATGTAGCATTCACCTACTGACCCTCACGCTTCTGTGGCGTCCCTCACGCAGCTTCGCTGTTTAACTTGCCTGGGATTATAGCGGGTACTTTGTGAAATATAGTAAATAAGCCAAGATTATTAGAGATTATGAATGTTGGATTTGAAAGTCACTGCATATACATAAGTACTGCTTCAGGAAATATACCCCAGAGGGCAAAGTGCTGCCTGTTGGTGCCCTACATGTTAGGTTCTTTACAACGTGGCATGTTCAGCGGGATGATGGTGCTTTAAGTATCTGATCAGGTTTGTCATTTTTGTGGTGCTTCCCCCATGCCTTTCATGTATTACATGTTCTCACGGTGGAGAAATTTCACGCTGATGACATGTTAACATTTAGCTATACGTGTTTACATGACTGTGATGTTATTACCTGTGTTAGACCCATACTGACCGACTCAGAACGGATCTGGACTCTGGCTGCTTTCTTGGTACCATTCTCTCGCTCATCATCCCATCACCCACATCACTCTCCATGCTCCATTTGATCTTCATTTGGTTGTGCTGAATAGAAGGAAAGTAGGTTTATACAATACAACACACACTTTATTGGGGTGTTGAGTCCTCCACATTCTACTTTAATGCATCGTGTCTGCATTGTATCAAACACACACACACACACACACACACCCTTGGTCCTGTCTCAGTTGCCATCTTTGTGGTGACGCCACTTTGACATGCTGCTCCTTATTTTTGCTGGTGTGATTTATTTTCAAAGGCAGATCAGATGTGGTGTTGGCGCGGCTTGACTTGGACTCGCCCAGCGTGCACGTGTGGCATTTGAAATGTTAGAATATTGTGTGTTTCGACTACACTGTCTGTTTCAGTAAATCAGTAAGTCATTCTAACTGTCAGATATTTGTGTGAATGTGAAGTGCTCATTCTCTCAACCTACCTCTGGATTGGAACCTTCTGACTGGGCGCAGTGAAAGTGCTCGTGGCCCACTGTGGAAATATATTTGTAAAATGTTTTTAAACATTTTAGTCTCCACGTGTTTCTGGGCGTTTCTGTGATTTCCACACCTGCTCAGCCTGCACTCCCATGTGCACTGCTGATTTGGTCTGACTCTGGTGTGTGTGTGTGTGTGTGTGTGTGTGTGTGTGTGTGTGTGTGAGTGTGAGAGAGACTGGTGTCTTGAAGAAAGCTGTGTTTAAAGAGCACAGGGTTTGGTGGTGTTTCTCTGTAGAGACAGTGTTGTAATCCCACAGCTGGAGCCAACGTGTGTGTGTGTGTGTGTGTGTGTGTGTGTGTGTGTGTGTGGAGTAAAATGAAAGTAAAGACGGAGACTCGAGACCTAACCACAACACAGAAGTTATAAATAGAGACAGTCTACTGCTTTCTCCAAACATTCATTCCCCTACTCTCTCTCTCTCTCTCTCTCTCTCTCTGTCTCTGTCTCTGTCTCTGTCTCTGTGTGTCTCTCTTTCTCTCTCTCTCGTTCTTTCTCTCTCATTCTCTTTTTTACTCTCTCACCTTTTTCAGTCAAACTTCTGAAACTTTTTTAATATATATAGTATAGTGTGTGTGTGTGTGTGTGTATGTATGTATGTATAAGATAGCAATTTAACGTCCTGATAAAATGGTTTAATAACTCTGAATCATCAATTAACCCCCCCCATACACACACAATTCAATTTAGTTTTATTTGTATAGCGCTTTTTACAGTTGACATTGTCACAAAGCAGCTTTACATAATAAAATTAATTTAAGGAGGAATGTAAAAATTTCTGTACAACCCCCTACACATCCCTAATGAGAAGCCCGCAGCGACAGTGGCAAGGAAAAACTCCCTCAGTCGACACGTGGAAGAAACCATAAGAGGAAGCAGGCTCAGGAGGGAAACCCATCCTCATTTGGGAGAAACCTTAAAATACAATCCATATAAACTCGTTGTCCTTACCCGTCCCAGTGGTTGATTTTCCTGGCCACCAGGTGGTCGATCATCGGCTTAGTGTACTCCTCAAAGCGTGCTATAAATACGCTGGAAAGAGAGACACAACACAGGAAGAGGAGTTTTATCAACTCACACTCAAAATAATCTGCCCGTTGTTTACAGATTCAGAACTCAGAGCTACTTATTACTGAAACAACACGAAGAGCATCACTGAGGCGGCCATAGTGGTAATAAATAAATATCATTAGTTAACAAGTCTGCTGGGCTTTTACACCCGAGCCTGGTGGCTCATCAGGCCGGTGCTTATCCCCGGTTTCCGTAGCGTGAAGCATCTAGGAGTCCAACTCCTCCTGGATGGGATGCCAGGGATGGGATGGGTTACCTTCCCAGTGTTTCGGGGGGACAGAGGCACACTTGTGGTTAAGACCTTGCCCAGGGGGCTTAGCATGGTGGGAGTCTAACAACTTCTAATTATCTTCACTGGTCCTGTCGGTATAAATACATATAACAAAAATACAGTATACGTCAATAAATTACTAAAAACTACATCAAACAAAATAAAATAAAACAATAAAAGTTTATTTTATAGTCCCAAAAATAGTTTGGACTGAACCTGAGAGGACGTTATCTCCAAAAGAAACAGAAGAATGACTTTTCTACGCTGCTCTTTTATTGCTGTTTATCTCCACTAGTTGTTCTTTATTTTTTTTTATACATTCCATTCATGCCAGGTTAAGGTGTTCACAAACACGAACATGGTTCATGCATATCAACATTACATTCAAATCTGTACAGCACACACTGCACATGGTGTGCACACCCACCTCTAACTAAGTATTTATGGTGCTGAATTGAATTTGAGATTCAGATTCTAAACAATCCTTTCCATTGTGGCAAAGTGCTTCGGAGTCAAAGTAACGTCCCGATGCGTCTACTTCGCTCCCCGAGGCTAAATCTTTCCACACTGCTGCTCTTGTGATCCGAAGAGGGAGTTTGACGGCTCGCCCGGTAGCATTTTACCTTGAGGGAGGACAGACCTGCCCTTCAACCTCCAGCTCCTGTATGTAAATCAGTTCGCAGCTCTTTCATCTCTGGCCCCTCCTCATGAGGCAATCAGCACACGTCTCAGTAATACACCGCACGCTAATCTGACAAGAATGCAGATAATTGCTAGCCTTATAAATGCTACAGGCAATGTGTCAATCAGATCTGATCAGAACGCTGTGCATCGGCAGGAAATACAGACGAGTCAATTTCAGGGACGTTTTAAACTGCTATATGTCCCCTGTTTTGCAAGTTGTACACACTCAAAATCTCAGACACCTGCTTGGCAACACTACTGTTGCTAATCAAGCATAATGACAGCTATTATAACTGAGCAACAATCAGATCAATGCGAATATCCACGATCATCTTACCCATCCCTAAACCTTTGATCCTCAATCCTTTGGCATTTCAGTCGCCGTTGAGAGTCCCAACCGGATTTCAGAAGAAAACAAACAACAGAAAAACCTTAAAATTGGATACACAACCTTCTTGCAGGTGCTTTATCTTTAAAATAAAGCCGTGGGGTGTGGGGGCCATTCAGGGGGAAAGCGTCTGTGGAGGTGCAAGTGGGCGAAGCTGAAGCATATATCATGCTAGAAAACGCATTTCTGGGCATCTAAGCTAGCCTTAAGTCTCATTTATCATTCCATAATATTATGCACTGCACTTCTCTTATTGCAGCACGTCATTTTTATTTCAAGTAAGAACACATTGTGTATAAACTATATACAAGAAACCATACAAATATAAAAAAAACTCTGTAAACAACATTATTTATGTCACCCTGGTCAGGTCCATGGTTTCCAGTAAGTGTACTTTATGCATCATACACAATTACTGCGCTTTTCTTTACCAATAGTTTGCGGTTTAATAGTAAAATATACAGTAAGCGTTGGCTGGCTTGGAGATCTTTAGCGCTTTTCACACTATAAATTACGTTATATGAACACACCATGCTGAAAACTTCTATTTGTTATAACTTATCCGTTTCCCACCATGCACTGTAAGGCGTGACAAAGAAAATGCACCTTCAAGACATGACCGCTGAACCAGGACTTTGGCTGTTATTAAATCTAAAGTCTTAAGAGAGCACGAGTACTGAAATGCTCGTGCTCGCTCTGTTTACGTTTGCGTAGGAAATACTAGCATGCTGGTGGATGTCAGGCATTCCCTGGCTTACGTCACATGCAGAATTCGAAACTTCTCAAAACCAAGCTGCAGTGGAGTCTTCATGATTTTGTGGACTTGACGTGAGACATCAGGACTTTTGACACCATGCCAAAAAAATCTCTGGGTCGGTGTGTTAGGGCAATTAGGGCATTTCTTTAACCC
>JBCNYG010000014.1:262010-273062 GCA_039654305.1 Porochilus rendahli | reverse complement strand
GTGTGTGTGTGTGTGTGTGTGTGTGTGTGTGTGTGTGTGTGTGTGCGCGCAAAGTAATACATCCTTGCCAACTGCTCCCTGGCTACTGAGTGGTGTTAGGTGTATCCTTTCTCTTCATCACTTATACACACACACTATCTTTCTCTCTCTCTCTATCTCTCTCTTTCTCTCTCTGTCTCTCTCTCTCTCTGTTTATGTATATATATATATATATATATATAAAAAATCCTTAGTCGATTTTCTGTAAGACAGTGCTCGATACAGTAAAGAAGAGCTAAATATGTGGTAAATCCCCTGATGAGTGGTCTGTAGGGAGCAAACTGTAGTAATTTTTTCCCTTATACCACATATTTATATATATGTGTGTGTGTGTGTGTGTGTGTTTGTAGGCCTCTGAGTACCCAGTGATCCTGTCTGTAGAGAATCACTGCAGTGTAGAGCAACAGAGAGTCATGGCTCATCATCTCACACATCTCCTTGGGGAGAAACTGTTGACGAACACCCTCAGGGACAAATCCAGCTGCGATCTTCCCTCACCTGAGGTGTCTCACACACGCACACACACTCGCACACTCACACACACTCGCACACTCTCACACACACATACACACACATACACACAGAGCACAGTGCTTATGGAAGAAAAGGAACATGCAGTACCCACACACTATACACCTTCGCACTCACTTTTTCCTTCTCTAACCCTCTTGCTAACACACTGAATTATTAACACACATGCATTATTGTACACACACACACACACACACACACACATTGTGTGCAGGATCTGAAGGGAAAGATCCTGTTGAAGGGGAAGAAGATCGGAGGTCTGGAAGGGAACCTGAGTGGGGTTTTAGACGAGACTCTGGGGACGGAGGTGAGCGATGAAGACGACCTGGCCGAAATCGAAGAAGAGAATCGTCACAATGACAGCATGCGCCGCAAAACCAAGGTAACCATAATGAACTTATAAGTAATTTTTAAGCACAAAACACATTAAACATGATTTCTGTAGTTCATTTTTTAACAGTGAGTTCTGCAACCCTAAGCATGTTCTTTCAGGGCATCTTTTTAAAATCATTCAAGTTTTAGTCTTTTAGGTTTAGGGAAACATAAGAAAGCAAACTAAAACAAAGAAAAAAAGATTTTTGTGGTTTATCTGTTTGTCTTTTTTAAAGTGATATAATGATGATGATCACTCCAAGTGACCTCTGAGTTGTTTGTTGCCTGGTTTGCTGTCTGGTACAGCCACATCCTATCTTCATAGTGCACTCTTGTTTAAACAGAGAACGGAGTCTGGAAGCGGATCTTGCTTTACCTCAGAGTATTCCTTACATTTCTGCAGGACTGCTGGGGGAAGTCATGGTCAAAATATATCGCTCTCTCATTCCAAAATACTTTTTTCTTTCCCCAAGCCTTATGCAGAATCTCTTGTTTAGTTGTGTTGCGGAGAATTTTGAGTATTCTGGGTGTGGCTTCTGTGGATGTTAGCCTAGGTGAAAGGGTGTGGCTTCTTTTCATGTTAAACTGAGTGTAGGGGTGTGCTAACTATGCATGCTGGTCCAGGTAAAGGTAAAGAGGTTCCCTGGTGTGGGTGTGTGTGTGTGTGTGTGTGTGTGTGTACGTGGAAGACAGAGAGAGAGAGAGATTGTACCTGCAGGTCAGTTTTCATCTGTACAGCATCAGTTCCCTCATCATGTCTCTGCTTGACTGAGCCTCATCTCACCATCACATCATCCTGTGCTAATGTAGCATCACGAGTAATGAGTAATGAGTGCTAATGTAGCATCACGAGATGTCACCTGATAACATCAATTAATGTTAATAAAGCAGCAACCTCATGTAACCTGATGATATCAGGACCAGAACATGCCCTCTGTCTTAAAATGTATGTAATGGTTGTTCACTAAAGATGCGGTGGATGTTACTGAATTCAATAATCCCTGAGACATTGTCTTCAGGACATCCAGCTCGCCTTTCACCAGTAATGGTTAATTAAACTGTGTTATAATAACTACACCATAGAGTGTAATATTCCATAATATTGTATTATAACCCTTCATATATTATAATAACTAATTTATACACGATAACGTTATTTAGCATATACTACACGGGACCAGCATGATCTGGTTGGTTCTTTACAATTACTTGTCGAAAGCAGGGTGGATGTCATATATAATCCCCAAAACAGGGCCTGAGGTGAATAACTGTTTTGCTACTACATGGGAACATAAAAAGCAAAATAAAATTATATTCCTATAGTATATTTTTACATCTTTTAATCCTGATAGAGATAAGTCAGGTAAGCTCCAGGTGCAGAGTATAAGCGTGCTCTGTAACTGCATTAAATAAATCAGTTTTAGTATATACTAAACGTAAACAAGAAAAACAAACTAAAGTGATATTTTTTAAAGGATGATAATGATGACACTACTTATTACAAGTGACCCTGACACTGGGAGTGTCTGTCGTTTTATTTCAAGCATTATTAACTTGTGACCCTAACCACCGCTCAAACAAAGTTTAAGTTGGCTACGCAATAATGGTTTCATGATTTTTCAAGATTAAAAAAGAAAAATAGCAAAAAGTGATGTGATTATCACGTTTAATTCAGCAATATGGAAATTGGATGTAATGATTTGCATCTGAATAAACAGCACATACTGTTCCTTCCTATATACGTTCATCCTCTTGAGTGATGTATGTAAACGGAAGTGTGTGAAATGTATTCATTCATTCATTCATTCATTCATCTTCCTCCGCTTGTTCCAGGGTCGGGTCGCGGGGGCAGCAACCTAAACAGTGGGGTCCAGACGTCCCTCTCCCCAGCCACTTCCTCCAGCTCTTCCGGGGGGGACGCAGAGGCATTCCCAGACCAGCCGAGAGACATAGTCCCTCCAGCGTGTTCTGGGTCGGCCCCGGGGTCTCTTTCCGGTCGGACATGCCCAAAACACCACACCAGGGAGGCGTTCGGGAGGCATTCTCATCAGATGCCCGAGCCACCTCAACTGGCTCCTCTCAACGAGGAGGAGCAGTGGTTCTACTCCGAGTTCCTCCCGGATGACAGAACTACTCACCCTATCTCTAAGGGAGAGCCCCATCACCCTGGGAAGGAAGCTCATTTTAGCCACTTGTATTCAAGATCTTGTTCTTTCGGTCAATACCCAAAGCTCGTGACCATAGGTGAGGGTAGGAACATAAATCGACTTTACAGCAGAGGCTGAACCAATCCACCTGTCAATCTCCCGCTCCATCCTTCCCTGACTCATGAACAAGACCCCGAGATACTTGAACTCCTCCACTTGGGGCAGGACCTCATTCCAGACCTGGAGGGTGCATTTTACCATCTACTAGCTGAGAACCATGGCCTTGGACATGGAGGTGTTGATTCTCATCCTGATCGCTTCACACTCGAACTGCTCCAGGAAGAGCCGAAGGTCCTTGATGAAGCCAAAAGGATAACGTCATCTGCAAAAAGCACAGACGAGATCCTATGGCCACCAAACCAGAACCCCTCAACACCTTGACTGCACTTAGAAATTCTATCCTTAAAAGTTATGACCCGAACTGTTGACAAAGGGCAGCCTTGGCGGAGTCCATCCCCCACTGGAAACGAATTTTAAATTCCAAGACGAAAACCACATTCCACATTCTTCCACCTGGATCCGAGGTTCAACCATCAGCCAGAGCCTCCTCTCCAGTACTCCTGAATAGACTTTCCCGAGTAAGCTGAGATGTGTGATTCCACGATAGTTGGAACACACCCTCCGCTCCCCTTTTTTAAAAAGGGGAACTACCACTCCGGTTTGCCAATCCAGAGGAACGGCCCCCAATGACCACACAATGTTGTAGGGACGTGCCAACCAAGACAGTCCTACCACATCCAGAGCCTTGAGGTATTCAGGGTGAATCTCATCCACCCCGAGGAGCTTTTTAACTACCTTTTAACTACCTCGGTGACCTCAACCCTGGTGATAGGCAGAACCCCCTCTGAACTCCCAGGCTCTTCTTCTTCCACAGAGGGCGTATTGGTGGGATTGAGGAGGTCTTCAAAGTATTCCTTTCACCTCGCGACAACATCCCCAGTTGAGGTGAGCACCTCCCCGCTTCCACTGTAAACAGTGTCCGTGGAGTACTGCTTCTGCCAGATGGTGGTCCAGAACCTTTTCGAGGCCAACTGATATTTTTCGAGCCCCTCACTGTACTCCTTCCACACCTGAAACTTTGCATCAGTGACAGCCCGGGCTGCAGCACGTTTGGCCCTGTTCATACCTGTCCCCTGCCTTGGAAGTCCCACAGGCCAGAAGGACCTGATAGGCCTCCTTCTTTAGCTTGACAGCCCCCCTCACCGCAGGTGTCCACCACCTAGTGTGGGGGGTTGCCCCCACGACAGGCACCGATGACCTTCCCGCCACAGCTCCAGGCTGCCGCTCAATAATGGAGACATGGAATATGGCCCATTTGGACTCTATGTCCCTGACCTCCATTGGGGGGTGGTGGTAGTTCTGCCGGAGGTGGAAATTGAAGGCCCTTCTGACAGGATACTCCGCCAAACGTTCCCAGGAGAACCCAACTACATGCTTGGGTTCCCAGGTCTGGAGGGCAGCCTCCCCGCCATCTTAGCCAGCTCACCACCAGGTGGTGATCAGTTGACAGCTCAGCTCCTCTCTTCACCTGATTGTCCAGAACATGCGGCCGCAAGTCCGATGACATGACTTCAAAGTCAATTATAGATCTGCGGCCTAGGGTGTCCTTGTGCCATGTGCACTCATGGACACGCTTATGTTGAAACATGGTGTTTGTGATGGTCAAACCGTGACGAGCACAGAAATCCAACAACGAAACACCATTCGGGTTCAAATCGGAGAGTGAAATGTATTTGTGCCTAATTTTAATTTATTCAGAAGTTTAGTAGTTCATAATTTCTGTACACTGTTATTATTGCCATTCACTTGCCTTATATGAACTGGGGGATTCACGTACTATTGTTGTGATTTTTATGCACTCGCAAAGAGTGAAACAGCAGCCTTTCAAACTGATTAATGAAAATTATTCAATGGATTTAAACAGATTGCAACTTCAAAAATGTAAATAAAAAACATCTGATAATGAAAATATACACATGTTCATGTGTAACAGGAGAGTTTTGAAGGATTGCTTTCATTTCACTTTAAACTCATTTCAAATGTAACGGAGCACCCCTCATCACTAGAAACGTTTAAAAAAAATAAAAAAATATGTCATGACCACAAAAATCTTGTTTTAGATTGGTTTTCTGATATTTCTGTGTAGTATATACTAAAACCAACAAGCGTAGTGGATATCACTGAATAGTTACCTCGACGTTCAGTGACAGCCGTCTTGCCTTTGGTGAGTAATTGTTATTCACACCATTGTTTGTTTTGTGTGTGTGTGTGTGTGTGTGTATGTACAGAAATCAGCGCAGCACTTGTCTAAAGAGCTTTCGGACTGTGTGGTGTACTGCAGGAGTGTGCGCTTTAACGGCTTCAGACACTCGCGTGTCCACTCCAGGTTCTACGAAGTGTCGTCCTTCACAGAGTCCAAAGCCAGGAAGCACATGAAGGAAGGAGGTAATGATGGTTTAATCTAAACACGAGGGGGAAGACGTACATTTACTCAGAGTACACATTTAACACAACACAAAGAGCTGCTTCTCTCCCACAGACAATTGACCATATTTATAACACTCACTGTTTTACAGCAATATTTTCATCGATTTTTGGTCTTCCTCTCTGACAGGAGCAGAGTTTGTTCTTCATAACACACGTCAGCTGACCCGTATTTACCCCAGTGGCCTGAGGACCGACTCGTCCAACTTTAACCCACAGGAGATGTGGAACGCAGGGTGCCAAATAGGTGTGTCCGACTCACTGGCTTCAGTTCTGTCCAAACCGTTAGCAGATTTATATCTTCGTTCCAATAAAATATGAGAAGGATGATGATTTAATCATTGAATCATGTAGCACACCACTGTTTTAAGGATAGTGTGATGATTATTATTAATAAATAATTAATAAAAATGTATTAATGAATTAGTTTTAGTTAGTTTAAAAGTGAATAAATAATTTTTATTTTTATCTTGAGAAAATCACTTGTTTTAGTTTAGTTCTAATTTTTCGTGTTCTGCAGATTACTGGGGCGGCACGGCTGTGTAGTGGTTAGCACGTCCGCCTCACAGCAGAAGGTCCTGGGTTCAAGTCCCAGGCTCGGCAAGGGCGTTTCTGCGTGGAGTTTGCGTGTTCTCCCTGTGCATATGTGGGTTTCCTATGGGTACCCCCGTGTCCTCCCACACAAGCCATGCACAACAGGCTGATTGTCAGTTCCAAATTGCCCCTAGGTGTGAGTGTGAATGGTTCTTTGTGTTGGCCCTGTGATGGACCGGTGATCCTTTTTTTAGAGTAGGCTGAGATAGGATCCTCTCCCTGACCCAGTTATGATTAAGCTGTTCGGAAAATGAATGAATGCAGATTACTGCCAGCTTCTAGAACTGGTTTGTTACTGTCTCAAGCTGTGTAACAACAACCAGAGTGCAGATCAAGAGGGATAAAAACTAAACTGGTTTTTAGTTCTTTTGCATTGTTCATATTTTTTTTCTAGTTTTTGTTTTTAATTCTGAAACTGTCACTTTTATTTCAGATAAGGAAATAATTATCTTTCACAATTAGTTTTAGTTTTAACTGCCGTGAAGCGAGCGCAGTGAGCTGAACAGCAACACTAAGTGCTTGACTGACCTGATTTGTGTGGTGACGCATGCGCGGCACAATTATAAGAAGGCTGAGCTCACTTTGGCTGGGCGTGGTGGTGGCGCATTTGCGGCAGGTTGGGCTGCCTTTGGTTTGGCCCAGTGGCATGAACGTAACTACGTATTCTTTGGAGGGACACGTCCCCCCCAATATTGGGAAATTACAAATCTGTCCCCCCCAATAATATACGTTAATATGTGACATATGAACCATTTTTATGAGCTTGACTGTTAACTGACCGGCTCTGACCGGCTCTGACTGACACTGTCACAGCCAGGCTAGAGGGAGGTCTGATACAGGTCATGGAGGGAGGACCTAAAAAGCAGCTAAAAAGCGGAAGGAGCAGGACCAGTTGGCAGACATTAGGGTTTTTTTCAGACAGTAAGCAACTAAATACATATATAATAGTGCTGTTGCCAACGTGAAAGCGCAATTTTTTTTAATGTGAAAATATGCATCGTGTTGAAGTGACTTGGTTCACTCACAAAGCTTGATCTATAAACTATAATCTATATTGTGGGATATCTGCTTCCACCTCTGAGGCGAACTACGTTTCTGTAAATCACTGCGCCCCTCCCGCACGCGCACAGTCACAGACCTAATGAGAACAGGAGCAGGATGAGAGTAGGAGGGTTTGGATGGAGAGTTTGGTTGTTATTGTGTTGCTAATAAAATAATATGAGATAATCTGTCTCCTCCGTGTTTGCCATCTGCGTGCTGTGTGTGATTGACAGTTAAATAGTTAAAATTCAACTGACATTTGAACATATAGTCAGGGGTGGAATTTAGCAAAACTAAGCTACTGGCCAACAGGACTGGTGAAATTATGAAACTACTGGTCCTTCTTCATATTTACTGGTCAGGAACACTAGATCTTCTTTGCCTGTTGGATGTGCTGGGTCACCAGCAGGATGACTGGCTAATTTCACTCGCTCTACAGATTTCTGACTTGAAACGGACCAGTGGACCTGTGTTATTTTCCACCCCTGTACAGGTTTCAGACAGTTAAAGCAAATAACATCAAGCATTAAAATGGTCATCAGGGTGAGTTCTTCTGGTACAGAAATGCTATCTGGTCACAATGTAGTAATTTGTTTACATTCAGTTAAAATCAATCTGTGATTTAATTCATATTAAACTTTTCATTGTAAAATATCACCTTCATTTTGAGACAAATCAGCAAAATGCAAATAAACTTGGAACTTGGAATTAACTTAAAAGTCCCCTGCACATACTTGTGGTTCCAATCACAATATAATTTTCATTTAATAATGTGTAAACTGTCAGTGGCCCTCCCAGAATTCCCCGGGAAACTCGGATTACGTGGTAGCGCATGTGTGGCTGTTTTTAGAGTTCTCGCAATCGTTGCCACCACAGACTTTTAAATGTTGTGTGTTCACCACCACTTTTCATGCAGGAATAAATGGGCCTGGAGAGATAAACAAAACGCATAGAAGCGGATTTACAGCCCATCCCAGCGCCACTTCTCTATGAGAACTTCTAGTTATATTTTTTTACTACAGTATATTAACCCTGGTTGTTTAGGTATTTATATAAAAAAAACCGCTCTTCCCTCAGTGGCTCTGAACTTCCAGACTGCCGGTGTAGAGATGGATCTGAACGACGGTCTGTTCAGTCAGAACGGTCGTTGCGGTTACGTGCTCAAGCCACCGTTCATGCGTCACACAGAAAATCAGTTCGACCCAGAACACCCACAGAACCAGGACAGATACACCCCCCTCACTCTCAGCGTACAGGTACAGTATTTTAGATTCTGTTTCAGTTTTAAAAATAATCAAAACAATATAAAATAATTAGGAAAACATTCATGGAGTAAATGAAGGAAAAGGAGCTAGAGGAGAAAATATATCTCACATTAACTTCAAGACTGTGTGTGTGTGTGTGTGTGTGTGTAGGTGATCAGTGGTCAGCAGCTGCCCAAGGTGAACCTGAAGGAAGGCTCAATCATTGACCCACTGGTGCGAGTGGAGATTCATGGAGTCCCTCAGGATCAGGCAAAACAGGAAACACGCCACATCGAAAACAACGGTGCTTTATCAACACACACAGTTTACTCAACAAAAATATTAATGTAACAGTGTTGTTTTTGCTTCCGTTTTTCTTGAGCTGAACTCGAAGATCCAAAAGTTCTCCTATGAACACAAAAGGCCTATTTCTCCCAAATATTGTTCACAAATCTGCCTAAACATGTGTCTGTGATCATTTCTCCTTTGCCAAGATAATCCATGCACCTCACAGGTGTGGCCTATCGAGATGCTGATTAGGCAGCAGGGATATTGCATATGTGGGCCTTAGGCTGGCCTCAATAAAAGTGCAGTATTTCTGTATTTACGAAGTGCAACATATCTCCTTTGCACAGAGTTGATCAGGTTGTTGACTGTGGCCTGTGGCATCTTGGTCCACGCCTCTTCAATGGCTGTGCATGGATATTGGCAGGAAGTGGAACACACTGTCATACACTGATCCAGAGCATCCCAAACATGCTCAATGGGTGACATGTCCGGTGAGTATGCCGGCCATGTAAGAACTGAGATGTTTTCAGCTTCCGGGAATCGTGTACAGATCCTTGGAACATGGGGCCGTGCATTATCATGCTGTAACATGAGGTGATGGGCGTGGCTGAATGACACAACTATGGGCCTCTCGTCACGGTATCTCTGTGCATTCAAAATGCTATCAATCAAATGCACCTGTGTTCGTTATCCATAACATACCCCAGCTCAT
This sequence comes from Porochilus rendahli, assembly GCA_039654305.1. NCBI lineage: Eukaryota > Metazoa > Chordata > Actinopteri > Siluriformes > Plotosidae > Porochilus > Porochilus rendahli. The sequence continues at coordinate 263,550 of JBCNYG010000014.1, read as the reverse complement.
ACCTTAACCCCACCGCCACCATGGGCCACTTGATCCACAACGTTGACATCAGCAAACCGCTATACGATAAGATATAAGACGCCATACATGTCTGCCATATGCCCTGTACAGTGAAAACCGCGATTCATCCGTGAACAAAACACCTCTCCAACGTGCCAGATGCCATCGAATGAGAGCACTCAATTATGCAGTCAGGTCGAGACCCCGATGAGGACAGAAAGCATGCAGATGAGCTTCCCTGAGACAGTTTCTGACAGTTTGTGGAGAAATTCTATGGTTGTGCAAAGCGATTGTTGCAGTAGCTGTTCGGGTGGCTGGGCTCGGATGATCTTGGAGGTGAAGATGCTTTATGTGGAGGTCCTGGGCTGGTGTGGTTACATGTGGTCTGCGGATGTGAGACCGAATTATTATATATGCATCACATCAACAGCATTTCCCTAGGACACAGGCTCAGTATAACATCAGTCAAAACTCACTGGGTAGAGTTGGATTGTTTTGGGGTTTTTTGTTGTTTGTATACATATGGCTAATCTAAGTACTTCCGAAAAAAGTAGGTTTTCAGCTGTCGTTTGAAGACACCCAGTGACTCAGCTGTCCGAATAACTAGGGGAAGTTCATTCCACCACCTTGGAGCCAGAACACAGAAGAGTTTAGTTACATGTTTTCCTTGTCCTTTAATAGACAGAGGGACCAGTCTGGCAGTGCTAGAGGATCTGAGAGAACGCGGTGCTGTGCGGGGTGTGATAAGTGCTTTGATGTAGGATGGTGCAGGACCATTTTTTGCTTTGTAGGCAAACATTAGTGTTGTGAATCTAATACTAGCCGCTACAAGAAGCCCATGGAGACAGCATAGCAGTGGAGTGGTTTTTGAGAACTTGGTAAGGTTTGAAAACAAGCCGTGCAGCTGAGTGAGGTGCAGTAGTCTAGTCTCGAGATGATAAGGGACTGAACATGTTTCTGAGTGGCCTCAGTGAAAAGAAATGGGCGAATCCTTGGGATGTTAAAGAGGAGGAATCGACATGATCGAGAATGATTAGTGATATGAGAGGAGAGGGACAGGCGATTGTCTATGGTTACTCCAAGGCTTCATGCAGTGACTGAAGGAGAGACCACAGAGTTGTCCAGGTAGATTACAAGATCTTGATGAGTCAGCTGGGATAAACAGCAATGCAGTCTTGCTGGGATTAAGCTTCAGCTGGTGAAGTGCCATCCATGAGGAGATACTTGGCAGACATGCAGAGATCTGTGCAGAAACATCAGTGTCTGGGGGATTAAAAAAGAGAGAACAAGTTGTGTGAGTGTGTGTGTGTGACTATTCCTTGTTTTTGACCTGCAGGATTTAACCCAATATGGAACGATAAACTGAAATTCACGGTGCATGTACCCGAGCTGGCACTGGTGCGCTTCGTTGTGGAGGATTACGACAAAACGTCAAAAAATGACTTTGTAGGACAGTACACACTGCCTTTCTCCTGTATGCAACAAGGTGTGTGTGCGTGTGTGTGTGTGTGTGTGTGTGTGTGTGTGTGTGTGTGTGTGG
>JBCNYG010000014.1:204114-216605 GCA_039654305.1 Porochilus rendahli | reverse complement strand
GTTTTTCTCCATTTTCTGTGGAATTTATAGGCGTCTCATCACAAACTTCATTTTGCCATAACTTGGTCAATTTTCAACATGTTACTACCAAATTTGTTTTATTTTAAAGCTTAGAGTCCCCTCTTTTAAACTGTATGGCTAACTCAATTTCGAATTTTTGGTCACTGTGACTCATTTTGCCAGATTCAGTCACATATATGATCATGTACCCGGTTATACTCTGTTACACTCTGTTATATTCTACTACACCCTGTTACACCCTGTTACACTCTATTACACCCTGTCACACTTTACTACTACACCGTTACACAGTATTACACCCTGTTACCCTTTACCACTATGCCCGGTTACACACTATTACACCCTGTTACCCTTTACCACTATGCCCTGTTACACTCTATTACACCGTTACCCTTTACTATTTTGCCGTTTCATTTTGTTACACCTCTTTACCCTTTACTACTACACCGTGTTGCCCTTTATTACACCCTGTTATCCTTTACTACTACAGACTGTTACACCCTATTTCACCTCTTTACAATTTACTATTACACCATGTTACACTCTATTACACCTCTATACACTGTTTCACTGTATTACACTCCTTTGTCTGTATGACAAGTTACACTCTATTACACCCTGTTACCGTTTACTCCTATGCCGTTTCACTCTATTGTACACCTTCATATATATATGTCCATGTACGTAAACTTTCTGCTACACTGTACTACATCTGGTTATACTCTATTACACCCTGTTATATTCTACTACACCCTGTTATACTCTATTACACCCTGTTATACTCTATTACACCCTGTCACACTTTACTACTACACCGTTACACTCTATTACACCCTGTTACACTTTACTACTACACCGTTACACTCTATTACACCCTGTTACACTTTACTACTACACCCTGTTACACTCTATTACACCCTGTCACACTTTACTACTACACCGTTACACTCTATTACACCCTGTTACACTTTAATACTAAACCCTGTTACACTCTGCAACACCCCTTTACACTTTACTACTACAGCCTGCTACACTCTATTACACCTGCCACACTTTACTACTATGCCCTGTTTTACTGTTTCATCCTGTCACACTGTCACACTCTATTTTACCCCTTTACACCTTTCTACAGCCTGTTACACTCTATTACACCCTGTTACACTTTATTACTAAAGACATTTATTACTAAAGACATTACTAAACACAGTTTCACTGTGTTACCCTGTAACACTATATTACACCACTTTACACTTTACTATTACACCCTGTTATACTCTATTACACCCTGTTACACTCTATTGCACCCTGTTACACTTTCCTACTACACGTTACACTTACATCCCTTTACACTTTACTACTACAGCCTATTTCACTTCATTACACCGTTACACTTTATTACACCGTTACACTTTATTACACCGTTACACTTTATTACTATGCCGTTTCACTGTGTTACATTCTGTTACACTTTACCACTACACCCTGTTACTCTCTATTACACCCTGCTGCACTCTATTACACCCTGTTACATTCTATTAAACCCTTTTACCCTGTCACTTTGATTTACTGTTGCAATACACAGCAGTGCCCACAGAGTCACTTTCATCCTCTGCGTAACTGATTTATCAACTCCAGTGAAATTAATCAGCTAATACTTTTAATTTAATTACCCAATCTCCCTCTCTCTCTCTCTCTCTCTCTCTCTCTCTCTCTCTATCTCTCTCAGCTCTCTCAGACTCTAAGGATCCATGTGGCTCGGCCTGCTTCCTATCATGAGGCCAAACAGGGTGCTGCTGATTACAACTCAGCCAAGCAGACTCTGATCGGAGCTTTCCAGAAAGCGGGCCTCGGTGCCTGGGTGAAAAAACCCATTGAACAGGACCAGTTCTCCCTCACACAGTGACAGAGAGAGTGAGAGAGTAAGAGAGTGGGAATATAAATGACAGTACGAATCTATTTTCAACTGTTCAGCATCTAACAGTACACGCCCCCCAGTTTTACTGCACACCAGTCGGTCTGTTTTTATTCTGTGGTGCATCATGACTCTGATATTTGCATAATAATAGAAATGTAAAACCTTGTGTCCTCGTGTTATTTTAAACATATTTAAGAGTGTATTCTCATTAAATCAGAGATTCGCCTGCTGGATTTTTATTATTTACTCATTATGATTTTCATTTTTCATTTAATAATGTTTTCGGACTGATGTTTAATAATACAGAGTTTCTCAAATCCTCACAAGTAAAGAACATCTGTGTCAGAAAAGTTTCCTCTTCATTATTTTAATAAAGTACTTTGATGATGATGATAACTTTGATATCACATTGCAATTAAAAGCCCGAATCTTACTGGTCAGAAGGTGTGGTCCAGAAGGACATATTCCAGATGTCATATAAAGCAAGTTCATACTGAAAGGTTAAAGTTCATGGATGAAGTGTCATGTTGGCTTGAGAGAGATGAATGAAGATGCTTTTAGTATTAAAAAATAGTGCAGTGTTTACCAGAGATACAAAGTTTAGAATAGGTAAAGGTTAAAAACACTGAAATGTGTTTAAAGGGTAAAGTGCTAACATACTATAATTATATAATATTGACACTGCTGTGCCAACCGTGTTTGCAGAAGTATCATTATCATCCCAGCTGTTTGTCCGGTTGTAGCTAGGTGGTTGCTTAGGTAACTCAGCTGGTTGTTAAGGATTCAGCAGCTTTAAACTTGTCCTATATTGCTGAATGAGGAAAAGCTCAAAGCTAAAAATATACAATATAAATGTAGTGTCGATAAATAACAATGTATAAAGTGTCAGTGCAGTATGCACACAAAGATGACCAGATAAAAATACAAACCATAATGCAGAAACTTCACAATAGTTTAACATGGAGTCTAGTTGGTTATGTTATAACTGTAATGGGAACTGTAGTCCTAAATCAGTAAAATAGTTTATAGAGGAAGCTGAGCCAGAAGGCAAAGCTCTCAATTTACCAGTCAATTTATGTTCCTACCTTCACCTATGGTCATGAGCTTTGGGTAGTGACTGAAAGAACGAGATTGTGAATACAAGCGGCTGAAATGAGCTTCCTTCGCAGGGTGGTGGGGCTCTCCATTAGAGATAGGGTGAGAAGTTTTGTCATCCATTCGTGTCCTGTTTCTGTCATGTTCAACCAGGAAGAGACCCTGGGGCCGACCCAGAACACGCTGGAGGGACTACCTCTTTTGGCTGGTCTGGGAACGCCTTGGCGTCCTCCAGGAAGAGCTGGAGGAAGTGGCTGGGGAGAGGGACATCTGGACCTCACTGCTTAGGCTGCTGCCCTCGCGACCCGACCCGGAAGAAGCAGAAGAAGATGAATGAATGAATGAATGAATGAAGGAATGAAGGAATGAGTTTATATCACCAGCAGTGAAAAGTCACCTTCACAGTGGATATTTAGGTCCATATGAATCATCATCAGCAGGAGTGAGGGGCTTCTAAGATGAGAACTCTGACCAGTAGAAGCACCCTGTACAGGGTTTTCCTTTCAGGAAATACAGCACATTTTCGACTGTTGTGTCCCAGCAACCATAATTCCAGTCTATCTCAAAAGCACAGCCTCCCCATTTCTGTACAGGATCTACAATTCCTCCTAATATTTAGGGATCTACATGAGAAATTGTGACTCAAGAATTCAGAGCATATTTTCAAAAACTAAAGAAAAAGAAGACGGAGAGCATAATGTTGACTCTGTCAAGCCAACACAGTTAATGCACTGGTGTTATTGCACAAAATCTAATCATACATGACCTGATTGCCAGAGTGGCACATTTCAGCTGTGTATGACAAAAATGAGTGGAATAACAAATGATACAAGATAATTTCCACGTTGCAAGCTATGCAACTCATTGGCTAAATACAAATCCCCCATCCTCTTAAAATCTTTATTTACTGCACCATCATTTCTAATATATAAAAATTATACTGTAGTAATTCTCCATGACAGGCGCCGCTGCTCCTTCTCGTTGAGAGGAGCCAGTTGAGGTGGCTCGGGCATCTGATTAGAATGCCTCCCGAACTCCTCCCTGGTGTGGTGTTTCTGGCATGTCTGACCAGGAAGAGACCCTGGGGCCGACCTAGAACACGCTGACGGACTACATCTCCTTGGCTGGTCTGGGAACGCCTTGGCGCCCCCCCCCGGAAGAGCTGGATGAAGTGGCTGGGGAGAGGAACGTCTGGACTGAATGACTGTATTATTTCTCCAAGGAACCTCTGGCATCTGCATTAAACCCATCCAGAGTGAGCACACACTCATGTAAACAGTGAGCACACACACTCGGAGCAGTGGCCTGCCGCACTCCAGCGCAGAGAGCGGTTTGGGGTTAGGTGCCTTGCTCAAGGGCACTTCAGCCATGAATGTGGATTAATGGAAGGAGCTGCTCACTCCCCCCATCCCCCCACCCACCACACATTTTTCCTGCAGGTTTTTTAATCAAACCAGCAACCTTTTGGTCCCCAAACCACTTCTCTAACTATTAGACTATGGCTACCTGCATGTCATTTTTATCTTTAAATCTGGGACTTACAGATGTACCAGAAGGCTTCATTATTTGATTATAATGTTTTCATTTATATTTATTAATTATACATATTTTTGTACTTGTAATCATCTGGTGTAGTTTTATGCTGGAATGTGTGCCAGAATTATTCCAGCTGTGCTTGGATATTGAATGTTTGATTGGTTCATTGTTTCATTCATTCATTTTCTAAGCCGCTAAATCCTAATTAGGGTTGTGGGGAGTCTGGCAGTTATCTTAGCCGACTCTGGGCAAGGGAGGGGTTCACCCTGGACAGCTCAGGGCCCTCTTTTTTGTGTTTAATAATTTAAAAAAGTTACAAAGATTCAGTTAAAAATCATCATTTAATTTTTCCTATACAATGTGACATTAATATTTATCACTTGTGGCTGTGGACCTTCGTTATTTTTCATTTATTTAATTTTTTTAACCTTTTTATCCTTTACTGGGGACGCAGGGAGGCTGGAGCCCATCTCAGCCAACTCTGGATGAAGGTATGGTACACCTTGATCAGCCCACAGGGCAATTGAGAATATTCATTTAGCCTACTGTGCATGTCTTTGGACTGTGGGAGGATACCGAAGTACCCAAAGAAAGAATGGGGAGAACACACAAACTCCACATAAATATTTAAGGTTACACCTAAGGGCAATCAAGTTTATCTAATTAGCCTGAAGTGCATGCCTTTAGACAGTGGGGGGGGGGGGGATGGGGGGACCAGACATCCTGGAGAAAACCCATGAAAAGCACAGGAAGAAAACGCAAACTCCACACAGAAATGTTCTCGCAGAGCCCAGGACTCGAACTCTGAACCTTCGTGTTTAAGGCGGATGTACTCATCTGTACATCACTGTGCATAAATATTTAAATAATATTACTACACATTCATTCATTCATTTTATGAAGCGCTTTATCCTAATTAGGGTCACGGGAAGGTTGGCGCCCACCTCAGCCAACTCTGGGTGAAGGCAGAGTACACCCTGGACAGCCCGCCAGGCCACTGCACATTATTTTTATTATCATCATCATTATTGTTTTGATTATTATTGTTGTTGTTGTAATTATTATTATTATTATTAGTAGTACTATTATCATTATAATAATTATTATTATTATTATTGTGGTTGTTGTTATTATTATTATTATTATTATATGCAAGAAGAAACAATATATATAGAACTTACATCCTGCCTCACAAATCATGATTTTAGCCTCTAAATGTTCACATTTTGACACCCAGAGCAAGTTGAGAGATTTTTATCACTACGGATACAGTGAACTAAACTGGCGGAATGTCTGAGAATAAAAGCCTATATATATATATATATATAATCCTGAGTCAAGTTTCCGTAAGACAGTGCTCGATACAGTGAAGTAGAGCTAAATATGTGGCATAAGGGAAAAAAAATAACTACAACTCTTATTATGTAAAAGTGTGACTGGTTCCTTTTCCGGTCATGTGACTGGCTAATCGCCTGAGAGGTGCAGTGCAGCTGACTTTAGGGTAACGCTCTGTCCTTTCTGGTTGTGTTTTGTTTGTGTTATTTAGTTTGTTCGGTAGTTCACATCTTGACATTACAGACATTAATGTGTTTATATATATTTACCACATCACAAACGCGATGAAAAACAAACACGGTTGTGAATTATTCGACCTTTTCCGTTTGTTGGTAAAACAGTTGATTGTTTTCTTAGGTGTGTGTGTGTGTGTGTGTGTGTGAAAGAGATTAAAGTACAGGAAGGTGAAGGGAAGTTTTTAGTGAAGATTATTAAATGTAGGTTTAAACGGTTGTTTGTTGGTGAGTGAGTGAGATGATGTAATATCTGAGCTTGTTTGCTGAGTGTTTCGTGAGTTATTAAAAATGTTTTCTCTAAAATGAATGTATCAAATGCATTTTTCACAATATGAAACCAATTGTAGTTGGTCTATGTTGTTGGACCTTTAGCAGCTATACGTCTAAATAAGACACTTAAAATGAATTAATAAAAAGAGATAACTGAGCAAAATGAGATCTTAAAGCTACTTGTGTGTGTGTGTGTGTGTGTGTGAACCATGTATGGCCTGGTGTGAAATGGAGTGATGGCCTTCCTTGTTCAAGATCTTCTTTACCCTGTACAAATCTTCCAGTTTACCACCACCAGAGCACCCCCAGACCATCACATTTCCCCCACAAAGTCTGGTAGATGTCATCAAACACTTGTCCAGCATCTTTTCCGTTATTCCGTACTTTTATTTTGCACGTATTTTTTTGTGACAAAACATCTTAAATTTAGGTTAATTTATCTATGGCAAACCCCTTCCCCCTTGCTTTTAATGTCTGGGTTTTGTTTTCTCTGATGTTTTGTTAGCACTATTTAATGAAGCTGCCAATTGAGGACCTGTCAAGCATCTGTTTCCCAAACTACTGTGACGTACTTGTCCATTTGCTCAGTTGTGCACCGGGGCTTCAGACTCTACCCTGGTTAAAACCAGTTTTTGCTGATTCGGTGAAAGGAGTAGTACACACTTGTATGAGATCTGCAGTTGCTCATATGGAACAGCCTTCATTTCTCAGAACAAATATAAGCTGCTGAATTTCAGAAGAAACTTTTTTTTTGGCTATTTTGTCTATAATCAAACCCAGAAATGCTGATTCTGTGGATATTCAAGAGACCCAAAGAAGGCCTATTTTATTGCTTCCTTAATCAGAAAACAGTTTTGATCTATGCTGACATCATTACAAAAGGGTGAACACAAGTATGATGTTTGCTGAAAATGGGCCTCTATAAGTCTGTGGATATTCCATTACATTTTTTTCCATTTACTTCAATAATAGTCTTTTACAACATTAACAGTGTCCATATTATATATAATAGAGCCTGTTATTAATTTCACTATGTTTACAGTGTTTAACAGCAGCAGACCGCGGCCAGGATGACGAGTGTAAGTCTCCTCTTCTACATGCTTTTTATGATATACTCTGATAGTCATGTTTTTCAGTCATGTTTTCATTATTAATCACACTGGACGTGTTTTCCTTTGTCCTTGTGTGTATTAGAGTGATATCATATATTATCTGTGTGTGCCCATGTGTGTTCTATAGCTGCTGTGCAGGCAAGCTGGCCAGTGGATCAGAACGACTCAGCGCGTGAGGCCACTGAGGTTTTTCTCTACTGCTGGTTCTTCAGGATCAGACGAGCCGTACGTTGTGGTTTCATCTCACACTGCAGGTAAAACTCTCAGCTTTAAAACTGCAGTGTCAGTAACACTGGTGTTAAAAAAATTGTTTTAGACACCTTGTGTGTGTGTGTGTGTGTGTGTGTATGTGTGTGTGGGTGTGTGTGCACGCACACGCGCAGTGGGTCCCAGAACAGTGTGGCCGGATGAGGTCATGGGTCCTTTTGGCCCTCAGGATAAACGGTTTCAGTTGCCGGGTAACATGGGTTTTGACTGTCACCTGGGTGGTATGGGCAAGGAGGAGCGGGCGGTGCCGACCCATTCCACACTTCCTGACATCTTCATGGCGCCGTCCAACACCGAAAGACATGAGTTCATACTGGCGCAGTTCATCAATGAGTACCAGGTGAGCTCACATCCCACGGGAACATCACAGTTTCTTAACCTTCAATTTTTTTTATATTAATAATGATATAATATATTATTATAGTGGTGTGTAGAACTGCACCTGGTATGCCTTCATGTAGTTCACAACCCGTGAAGAGATTTTTTTTCACTGTGTTTTGGTCTGTAGTGTCTCTCATGGTTGCTATAGGAACAGTTCTGTATTAGATCACTGCAGAGCACTGTATCAGATCCAATAGCATTGTAATGCTTTTGCCTTAGTATACTCATTGTGTGTGTGTGTGTGTGTGTGTGTGTGTGTTTGTGTGTGTGTGAGAGACAGAGAATTGTTTTCCTCCGTGATGCGTTCATTCCATGTCACTTCAGAGAATAATTACCTGTTAGAGAATATAAACCTTATATTTTATTATATATTTTTATAAATATAATTATATATTTTAACTTTTATATAGTATAAGCTTTATATTGTATAAACCTTATATATTGTAAACTTTATATAGTATAAACCTTTATATAGTATAAAATTTGCAATATATAAGTTTATATAGTATAAACCTATATTGTGTTAATTTTGATATAGTATAAACTTTATAGAATAAGCTTTATATATTAAAAATCGTATAAGCTTTATATAGTATAATCCTAATACATTGCAAAATTTATAAAGTTTGATATAGTATAAACCCAATATATTGTAAACCTTAAAGTCTTGAATCCCCTAAAATCATGGGTATTCACTACTTATTAGGCCAGGGAAAATATTCCTTTACGGATATGCAATAGAGATACAGGCGTATAGCTCCTTCTTAAGGTGAACCAGCAGTGGGCAAAAAACCCTCAGGTGCTAATTGAGAGCGAAAGTTCCCACTCTGCCCGCATGTTTCGCGCGACATCGTCGATTTGCCAGGGTCACCAGACACATATACTGTACACCCATAGAGCAAGAAAACTGAATATAGTATAAGCTTTATATAGTATAAACCTATATTGTGTTAACTTTGATATAAGTATAAACTTTACATAATGCAAACTGAAAGTTTATTTATTAAAGAAATATTTTATAACACTTTTTAGTCAGAATCTCCAGAAGAACTGTGTATGGATCTGTGAGACGCTCAGTAACACCTACACCTCCGATAACTACAAACCACGAAGGACTTTTGTTCGGCAGTATGAAGTGACGTAAGACAGACAACAGCAAATATTTAATAATTCTGCTTGTATACTTCCAAATCTCCAAATTTCTTCCATCACACTACAGCTCAGTAAAACCTGGACTTCACTGCTTGTCAATTTTTTTGCATTAACGTTAAGTGCTAGTGTTAGAGCTGGAGTTTACACAGCGTTTTGGGATTTTAGAAGCACGGCGGTTGCTGGTGCTGCACCGGACCATTCCGTGTACGCTTACATCACTCACGGTTCCTGTTGTGCTGGGGAGTTCCTCCTGTTTGAAACGGTTTGTGCATCTTAATGATGTCTGTAAGCATGGTGACTTTGTATGTGTGTTTACAGACCAAAGATGCGTCCGTATGGATTCCGAGAGTGGCTAAAGCAGAAGAATATTTTACTCGCTGTGACGTGGAGTGTTCTGTGCATTCCTGTCCTGAGCTGCTCAAACAAGGTGAGATTCAGTTCCCCCTCACTCTCTTCCTCCTTCTCTCCCTTTATACAAATAATCTATTAATTAGCAATTAAAAAAATCAGTTTGTTAAATGTTTGTGAAGTTCCTTTTCTTCCTGAAGTTATCTATAAACACGTGTTTCCTCACCAGTCCGTTTATTCTTGTCTATTTTTCTGAGCCGCTTAATCCTATTAGGGTCGCCAAAACAGCTCGCCAGACCATCGCGTGGCTAACACACACCGATTACCCTAATGTCTCTGCACTGTGGGAGGAAACCGGAGTACTCTGAGATCCTTCCAAAACCACACATAGCTTACCTAGTTTCAGATCTCATAAATCATTGATTGCTGTTGGAGCGTAAAGACCATTTCAACCAATATAACCATTTGTGGATACCACAGAATGTTACCAACCCCAGTTCCAGCAGATTAAAAGATGAATTTCTGTGATGACCATGGACATTTTGTGTGTGTGTGTGTGTGTGTGTGTGTGTGTGTGTGTCCTACCCTACAGAGTTAGAATCGTTTTTTCCAGCTCTTCCAGTCAGTGCAATCACTGTGCTGACGATAAAGCAGAAAAAGCCCGAGACAGATATGGAACCGAACACACACGAACTGCTAAATAACGTAAGACACGTGGATTCATAAAGACTGAATATAAAATAAATTGATTATAAACTGTAAAATAATAGTTAAAATATTTTACTACTATTGTTATAATTGAGTGTTAAACCCCCGTCTGCACTAACGGAGTGTTCCGCGCGTGTGTGTAGTTTATTAATGGTGCTAAAGAGATCTGTTTCCTGTTATGGAGAGGAGGATACTGGGCCGACTTCATTGACCCATCGTCTGGCAGGGCCGTGAGTACTGACGTTAAAACGTACCATCCGATTTCATTATGAGTATTTGGATGTCTTAAGACAGTATCATGATGTTATTTCTCCTGTCACTTCTGTCATGTCAGTATTTCAGCCCACAGTCACATGACCCCATTCTCCGGGCCTATCAGCAGCGTCACTCTGGGTTTCGCGTCGAGGACATAGCGTCCTGCAGACTCACTGTTCACGTCCTGACCAGTGCACACACCTTCGCCGGGACACTCATCACCAACGCGCCATACCACAGCCTCATCATGCGGCGACTCCGAGGAGAGACACCCACCTGAGACGCCACACCCATGTTCTTAATGTGAAGGAAGCGAATGCTGACGCTAACAGAGGACGAAAGATTATTTATTTTATGATTGAGGTGCTTGAGTGCTCTGAATAAATATGCTAACAGTTAGCATACTGCACTGAAATCAACCCAAAGTTTCATGTTAAGAATTTTAATGGTGACATTAGGGGGAAACTGGTGTAGAGAGCGCTAATGCTAACTGGAAGGGAAAGTGATTTCGGGTGATGTGTCAGTTAAATGAAAAGTCCAGTGTTTGAATTGCAGTTTAATTGCATTTGGATGATCTAGTGAGAAACTGTACAGTCACACAGGTGCTACCATGTTCCACGCCCTGAGACGCTTTCCAAAATAAAAAGGGTTTTTCAAAGTGTGAGTAGTAAAGACGAGTTAGTGTCACGTCGTCATCGATTTCAGGGTCCTGACATGAGGTAAAATATCCTCCAGAGTTTCAACACCTGCACAGAAAAACTCAATCAACCGCAACAAGAGCTGGGCGCACCCCTCCGCTCCAAAAGTAATAGAACAGACATGAGGATAAGGAACACTGAATATTGAGTTGTAAATCTTGCTGGTAATAATAGTGACCCACTGACGTCACCAAACGGTTACGGTCTGCTCTGATGCTTTTCTAGGTTTGTAGCATGGCGTCCTTCAGTAGAGCTTGAAATTCTTTGAAAAACATCTTGTGCCTTACCTTTATTATATCCTTGCTATTATTCAGCTTGTTGATCAGCAAACACGTTGAAACGGATTAAACACCACACCGTAACAGTAATGATCATAAAGCCTAACCTGAAATCAGGGTCTTCACATTTGGAACTGAAATCCTGGTTGGTTTTGGCACCGGTCACAATCTCGCGGCAACTTTGCCTTGAATTGCACAATCGCTAAAGAAGGACTTTCGACCCCTGCAGTAGCTGTGATTTTGGGGTTCCTCCCTTCAGTCTCCTCTTCCGGAGGTGACATGATCCTTGGTGGGGTTGAGGGCCGCTGCCTGACTTTTTTCAGTTTAAAACCTTCCACTTTTTCCTCCCTGATGAAATCCTTGGCAGGAGAGGTTATGTATTCGCCAGTGTCTGTTTGTGTTAGCAGGGTTATGCAAAAACTATTGAACCAATTTTCACCAAACTTGGTGGAGGGAAGGGGTATGGGCTGAGCAAGAGGCAATAATATTTTGGAGGTGATCCATGCATAAGATCATGATGAGAAAACTAGAGCAGGGATGTCCAACCTTACCTACAAAGGGCTGGTAACAGGTGCAGGTTTTCACTTCACACAGGCAGTAGCCACACCTTCCACTTGTTTCAATTACTGATCTCGGAAGGGTAAAAAGAACTAGATTGCACATTGGAGTTTCAATTTTGAAGCCGGGTGGCAGCCATCTTAGTGAGACCACCTTGCTTTAAGATCTTAAAATGGTGCTGTTGAAAACCAACACAGCTCAGAAAAATTAGAGTTCATATAACTTTGCAAATTCATTCATTCATTTTCCGACCCGCTTATTCCTAATTAGGGTCGCGGGGAGGCTGGCGCCCATCTCAGCCGACTCTGGGCGAGGGCGGGGTACAC
>JBCNYG010000014.1:184857-197596 GCA_039654305.1 Porochilus rendahli | reverse complement strand
GTGTACTCTGCCCTCGCCCAGAGTTGGCTGAGATGGGCGCCAGCCTCCCCGCGAACCTAATTAGGAATAAGCGGTTCAGAACATGAATGAATGAAAACATTTAAGATAAAAAAATTAAAATAAGGATTTATCCTAAAAAGGCTTATATGATCAGGGGGATACTACACTTTATAATAAGCAATATATTTCACATTTAGAACAGTTTCCAATTTAAAAACTGCAGTATTTTGGTTTGTGGGCATCTGAAATCAACACACAGAACCAAAGCACGAGAGTGTGTGGTGTACACATGGACAGACGGTCATATAAGCCATGAAAAATCAGACTGATGCCCTACCAAATTTTCTATATTATAGAGCTTTGCTTCAATCAAGGTGTTCAACTATAGTGACTATACATTTGGTATTACAAATGTGATATGGTCTATTACAGTGACTTGCAAAAGTATTCACACCCCTTTGAACTTTTCCATATTTTGTCACGTTACAACCACAAACCTAAATGTATTTTATCAGGATTTTAGGTGATAGACCAACACAAAGAGGCACATGATTATAAAGTGGAAGGGAAATTATACATGGATTTTAAAGGTTTTTACAAATAAAAATCTGAAAAGCGGGGCATGCATTTGTATTCAGCCTGTCAGGTTCGGTGGACAGCCACGGTATGGTATGTTTGCAGTTGTGCTATACTCTTTCCATTTTCGGATGATGGATTAAAAAGTGCTCCATGAGATTTTTTAAAACCTAACCCTGCTTTGGGCTTCATGATGCTGTTTGTTTACCAATGTTTTCTACCAAACCTCTGAGGCCTTCACAGAACAGCTGTATTTATACTGAGATTAGATTACACACAGGTGGACTGTATTTAATAATTAGGTGTCTTCTGAAAGCAATTGGTAACACTGATTTTTTTGATCAGAGTAAAAGGGGGCTGAATATAAATGCACGCCAAGCTTTTCAGATTTTTATTTGTAAAAAGTTTTTTTAACCATGTATCATTTTCCTTCCACTTCACAACTACTTTGTGTTGGTTTATCACATAAAATCCCAATGAAATACATTGACGTTTGTGGTTGTAACATGACAAAATGTGAAAAATTTCAAGCGGTATGAACACTTTTGCAAGCAACTTAAGCTCGGTCAGATAATGCTGATATAATACGATGTTGTGATTGCAGTCCTAATCAATTATCCAATTCACATTCAGTAGTTACATTCATTCTTAGTGTTCATTCATTCATTCATTTTCCGAACCGCTTATTCCTAATTAGGGTCGCGGTGAGGCTGGCGCCCATCTCAGCTGACTCTGGGCGAGGGCGGGGTACACCCCGGACAGCTCGCCAGGCCATCGCAGGGCAGCGCTACACTGCTAGAACATAATAGTGACCTTCTGGATAAAAGTGTTTACCACCATTTCACAAGGCACAATCAAGTAAAAGTTTTAAATGCCCAAACTAATACAACTTGGACTGTCTGCATGCAGGGCAGCCATGGCCTAATGGTTAGAGAAGCGGCTTTGGGACCAAAAGGTCGCTGCTTCGATTCCCGAAACAGAAGGAAAAATGTGTGGCAGTGGGGAGCGAGCTGAACCTTCCCTTTAGCAAGGGAAGTGCCCTTGAGCAAGGCACCGAACCCCCAGCTGCTCTCCGGGCGCCCCAATGTGTACGGCAGATCACTGTTCCGAGTGTGTGTTACTCTAACTATTGCAGGTACGTTCATCTTGCTTAAACAACTGCATGGCTTTCAACATATTGTCTTTCAATATATACAGAAATAAAACGTTAAATGTTTCTCAATGTTAAAGAATCGTTTACAAAACTGGACCCAAAATTAGGTCATATCGAAAAATCTGTGGGAGTTTTCTTTGTCCAAAGCCCCACCTCTGGGAGAAATTTCATTTTAAAAAATCTGCACAGAATTTTTTGCATAATCCTGCTAACAAATAAACAAACAAACAAACAAACAAAAAATATACACAAACCAAAGTTAAAACATAACTTCCTTGGTAAAGAGAATTACGTACATGTACTTCAAGTTTATTTTCTACATTAAACTACTGTAATTAACATTTGACCTGACTCCTAGTAATGATGGGTAATGATGGGTATATATATATATATACCCATAAATATATAAAGTCATGACGTCTCCAGCAATATGTTTAATGACTACTGGTGGAAAATGGGCCATTGGTTTTAATACCATAAAGCTCTATTACAATATCATGAATTTCTATTATCATTTCATTTATTTTTCTGGATTCATGAGACCCCAGGGTTAAGCCAACTGACAAAATGATAAGTGCAGTTTCTCATTTTGGGTCAGTGTTTAGCCTTTCAGTGGTCAGAGAATGTCATTAATATGCACAGCAGAAGCAGATCCATCAGCTGAGTGTTAAATATAGATGCAGGTCGAACCTTTCTCAACTATGTACACCTGGAATTCCCTCCTCCCTTCCCTGTAATGACGCTGTTTGTGTCAGTGGGAGGCAGATTGCAGGGATAGTTGGGGTCTTGTGCTCCTGTGTTCCTCTCAGCTGAGTTGGATCTGTCTCAGTACATAGGCCACAACCAATCACGCCACCGTCACGAACGCCATCAATACTGATGAGCCTCTTTGTCACTGAGACACCGAGAAGGACAGAGAAAAGCAGAAAGCAGCCTGCCATGTCTAACATCTCATATGTCGCACTGGGAATTACAGGTGAATGAGCGGAAGCTGCAGCCATACAGCTACTGGTGTTGCCTGTGACTCCTCCCATCCACCCCTAGTACTCTTTAACCTCATGCCATCTGGGCAGAAGGCAGTGGAGCATGTGGGTTATTACTGCCAGCCGAGACTGGGGAGCTGCTCTCTCCCTGAGGCAGCCAGGTTCATCAAGAGCCATCTAACCCCATAAACCCCCATTCAGTCCACCACCTGACAGTATAATAGCATCATCAACTAGTGGATCAGAGAAGCATTATGCTGTGCTTTCCACTGGTGAGAAATTGTGAGATGGAAATCAGAACGATGTCACAGCCATCTGTTGCCGGTAAACTTGCCATTGTGCATGATATGTGGGTGGGAGCACTGGTGTATTCACTCTGTCTGGTCAATCAGAGCCCATGCCAGTAATCAGTGAGCTCATGTATGCGGAAGACTGTGCATTGTTATCCATCGAGGTATCATCATGATAGGAAGGAGCTAGATGGCAATTGGAACTTAATGGGTAACCAAAGGGAAGGAAATTGGGAAAATCAGCCCATGAAACCATGAACTCTATTGGTATGTATTTATGTACATTTTAAATATTTCTTTGCGTATAATTACCTGTAAATGGCGCAGTAGTTAGCATGTCCACCTCACAGCAAGAAGGTCCTGGGTTCCTTTCCCGGGCTCAGGTGTTTCTATGTAGGGTTCTCCCTGTGCTAGCGGGGGTTTCCTCTGAGTACTCTGGGTTCCACCACAGTCCAAAGACATGCACATTGGGCTAAATAATCATAACTGATCCAATTTTACTCTAAGTATGAGTGTGAATGATTGTGTGTGTTGCCCTGTGATGGTCTGGCAGGTTGTTCAGGGTGAACCCTGCCTTCGCCAGTGTCAGCTGAGACAGGCTTCAGCCTCCCGCGACTATAGTACAATCAAGAAGTTTGACAAATGAGTGAGTGATTGAGTAATTACCTGTAAGTGTAGATCATTGTGTTTTTCAGATGTTTAGATTAAGCCATTAACCCATTAAGCAGATCGGATTAATAGGCGGATCTGTGCAGCCCCTGCTGTAAAGCGGAACTTGAACCGGTCCGTTGGGGTGAAGCGGGAGCTGAGCCAGAAGCCAAAGCTCTCAATTTACCAGTCAATTTATGTTCCTTCCCGAACCTATGGTCATGAGCTTTGGGTAGTGACCGTAAGAATGAGATTGTGAATACAAGCAGCTAAAATGAGCTTCCTTCCCAGGGTGGCAGGGCTCTCCCTTAGAGATAGGGTGAGAAGTTCAGTCATCCAGGGGGAACTCGGAGTAGAACCGCTGCTCCTTCATGTTGGGAGGAGCCAGTTGAGGTATCTGATTAGAATGCCTCCCGAACGCCTCCCTGGTGTGATGTTTGCGGCATGTCCACCCGGGAAGAGACCCCGGGGCCGACCCAGAACACGCTGGAGGGACTACGTCTCTCGGCTGGTCTGGGAGTGCCTTGGCACCCCCCCGGAAAAGCTGGAGGAAGTGGCTGGGGAGAAGGACGTTTGGACCTCACTGCTTAGGCTGCTGCCCCGCGACCTGACCCCGGAAGAAGATGAATGAATGAATGAATGAATGAATAGATTAAGCCATTTATATTTACATAGGCAGTGAGTCCTCTTCATATTTTGCACCACTAAAGTAACCTGCGGATCTGTCGTACTGATCAGCACTTCCGCCACACAGAGGGCATTCTGTGTGAAGTTTGCATGTTCTCCATGTGTTTGCACTTGTTTCCTTAGGTTTCCTTCCACAGTCTAAAGACATGCACATGCTAATTGACGATTACAAAGTGCCCCTAGGTGTGCATGTGCAGGTGGGTGGAGAATTTGGAACCCACCAACTTAGAGCGCTCTGGTGTATGCAGATATGACCCCCGACCCTCATCCATGAGGTTGGGAGAAGACGACGACAGCAGCCCATAACAGACAAACCTTTAGGGAGTTTAAAACAAGAGTCCATGGCACGAATCCAACATAAACCATCACATATTACATTACTACGTCCATTTTATCATAGATTTCATGCATGTAAACATCATCCCCAACTCTGGGGTTTAGCTTTCTTTTAACAGCCATCTAACAATGTCTACTAATCCCCTAATCTGTTCCATTAACACAGACAGCAAACTAAAATAGTTCTGTCAGAACAATGGCCACTGAGGTTTGCAGAGCAAATTAAGAACGGCCAATGGGCACTTTACGGAGTAATTCATCTGCACAAGGCCAGCGAATGAGAGCAGAGAAGGATTGTGGCAATGAAAGATAAATCAGTGAAAAGGTTAGGGTCAAGAACTGGCCAGTCGAGCCTACAGGGCAGAGTAATTCAGCAGAGCTCGAGCGTTGTATCAGCCTTTGCTATATCTGCTGACACTGCCAGGGGCAAATTTGAAAAAAAAAAAAAAACAGAACATGCCGTCCTGTGCAATAGTACTATGTCTTTATTAGTGTAAAACTGAGCATGGGCGAGCAGAAGCAGTAGCTTCTTGGATGACACTCTGAATGAAAGACCCTTGTCTCTGAAATGGGTTTGCTCAGCACACTGAGAATAGCATCGGAGTGGACTGTGGTGCACTCATTTCCCCATGGACCGCAGAGCCAGGGTCCGCAGAGAAACAGAGAGATCTCTCTCCAGAACAACTGTGTACCAATGTATAATACTGTCTTCTAAACTCAAGGGCCTGGAGGCAAGTGGGGGAAACATTTGCTGATGCAGTCACAGAGTTCTATGTAAGAGAACTCGGTGTACTTGTTGAAGCTTGGGATTCAAGATGATTGTGGAACTGAAGTGAACTGCCTGCATATTTCTGTGGGAATGGTAATTATTTCTATCCCAGAATATGTACTATGTTATAATGTGGGAAATCTATAAAAAAGAAAACATAATCTAAACGCACGGGCATTAATGGGTACCAACTCAAACATTCCATCATCATCAACAATCTACATCATGAACATCCAATGGCTCGACTATTGGAAGCACATCAGCAATGCTTGTGGCGGCCCAATACCCGGCGTAGAAATTCTAGTCTATCTGCTTGTATTCTGCCATTTAAAACATGCCACATTATCTGAACTATTTTATTCCTTATCATGGTCAGCCTATCCAGTTCACCTGTTCATCCATGTACTCCAGTTTCCTCCACCAGTCCAAAAACATGCACAGTGTTTTGTTAGGTCAAGTGGGTACTCTACACTGCCTATAGGTGTGGCTGCAAATCTGATTGGTTGTTTGTGTCTGTGTTAACCCAGCAATAGACTAGCGAGCTGTAAAAGGTGTACTCCGCCTCTCCCGCAAAGTCAGCCTGAATTAGCACCAGCTTTTCCCTGATGAATAAGAAGTATAAATCATATATAGGTCGTTGAATGTATTGTAGCAATCTTTAAACTTACTCTTAGGAATGCAATCGGTGCCTTCTCGAATGTGAGTCAACTAGAGTGCCTGGTCACTGCCAGTATTTGGATTTTGATTTTAACTTAATCTCAGTGAGTTTAGAGGTGTTTGCTTTCCTCCCCTTACCCTCCTGGTGTTCCTGTGCTTACAGTAGAGGTGATGCTTTACCAAGCCTTACAGCTTCAAAGTAAAACATGTTCCTGCCACCGGTGATTAGGGGCACTGCTGGCATGTGTACTTTAACTGGTATGGCAGCATTTACCATTGAAATGACCTGCAAGACCATGCCAGTACGAACACAATTCGACCAGGTGGTACGACAGTGGATGCCTGACTTAGCCAATTACTTCACCAGTTGGCAAACATTGGTCCAGATGTAGACCATGTACAAAAAATACTGTAGCACAACATGGCTTCTGTAGATCAGGACAGAGACTTGCTTCAGGGTAAGAGGCGTTCTAAGGTTTCTACAGATGTATTAATGCATCTCGACAGTCTTTTTGAAAAAGAAAGAAAAATCCACTAGAGAGAAGTAGATGCTAATTCACCAACAACAAAAATCTAACATAAAGTCTCAGATATAGTTATGAATGAGTAAATAATGGGTTAGCATTAAAGACTATTATTATTCAGTTAGGTTAATAGAACCAACCCACCTTCATAAGGAAGGAAATTTCATGAACATGGACCTGTATAAACTTTAACTGGAAAAAACCTTAGTCATGTGACCTGGCACTACCATTTGCATTTAAAGGGAATTGTTTGCAAAATTCTACTGAGTTAATTAACAGACTGACAGAAGTCAATTGACAGAGTTAGGTGCCCTAAAATGATCACACTGATAATATTTGTAATTATTTAAATGATGATGATGAGACATTCCCTAAAAGAAATTTATTCCAAATCAAAAGACCATACCAAAATCTTTTATGAAAAGGGGCATCTTTTATGAACTCATAAGGACCTAGGGAATGTGCTGCGGTCGACTAAGGCATGGTTTGATGCAATCAGTGCTCATGCAAAGTTAATTTGCTCTTGGTGGCCCCTCGCTCCTGCTGATGAAGATCCATGTGGGCTTAGATCTGCACTCGGTGACTGTGGAGATGACTTTTTATACTGCTGGTGATATAAACTCTCTTGCTGCAGTTATTAGGACTTACAGTTGTGGTAGAACCAACCGGACTACATGTTGGACTGTAATGAAATTTCTCTTATATGGATTGTAATCTATGGTACAATTAAATTTACTATGTTTCCACAATAATTGGAACACACACTCTGCTTCCCTTTTTTAAAAAGGGTAACTACCACCCCGGTTTGCCAATCCAGAGGCATGGCCCCTAAATATATACAAATAAATTCTAAATTTAAAAAAGTTTACACTCAGGGATAACAATAACTTCCTGTTTACAGATGAGTTTTTCTGATTGGATAAATAAGTGCCATATCGATGCAATAATGCCACAGATATTATAGGGGTTCTGTGCTGGAATTTACATGTCCACAGAAAACGGTCAGGCATAAACTCCACACGCAGGAGGGAGGGAATGAATAAATGTGGAACCTGGAGTCCAGCTCCTGTCTGAGACGAAGAAACTCCGACTTCAGATCTTCATGCTGCGCTTTAGTCTTCAACTGCTTCTGATACGACTGAGAGAACACACAGACCTTAGCAGAACCCCGCAGTTCATATAGTACATTAAAGAGTGTGTTTGTGTGTGCGTGTGTGTGTGTGTGTGTGTGTACCTTGAGCAGGGTTTTGTAACTGGGTAAGGTTATTCCTGACGCCTTAGAGTTTGGAGAGTCGGACGAGACATTCTTACACGCACTGCATCTGCGGCACCTCCTAAACAACAACATTCCACACAGAGAAAACACACACACACACACGTTGTTCGTCTGTCACTAACAACAATGATCAGGACAAGCTTTGTGATATTAATAGTGCAGGACAACTGAATGTCGACACTGGGGTAAAGTAATAGCTGGCATTTGCTGATTAAGTTTGGTAGAGGTGCTTGAGGTGACTCGTGTGGCCGATACGTGCTCTGAATGCGCGGCATCAGAGATGGCAGGGAAGGTTGGAACACACATGACAAAAGAAAACTGAAGATTTAGATGAACCTGGGGTCAGTCCCACTGAATAAGCTTAAACGAACATCACTGAGGATGATTTCTGAGATTTACTGAGGAAACCTTCATTAAACAAACTTACCCAGAATGCCCTGCAGTCCCCACCACAGGGTTTATGCAAAATAAAAAGCTAATGAACAACCTGAGAGCAGCAGCTGAATAAAATGCTTATTAAAACAGTCCTGTCCATGTAGGAACTTTAATTACGAGGTTTCCGACCAATCGTGGACCTGATATGCGCATGGAGGACCGGGTCTGGAGTTGTGCTCACAAGTGAACTGAGCAAGTCTAAACATTTTCCACTGGATAAAAACCAGTAACTGATGCATTTCATCACACCCTCATCACAGAAGAGACTGTGCTAATCTGTAACATGAACACAGATTTAATGCTAACACTAACGAACAACACACAAAAACGGTCACCACGGTAACAGTTATGCCTCAACACTTAAATCTCAGGACGGCAGAACTTTTTCTTCTGTAAATCTGAACAAGGAACTTGCTGAGGGGTTAACTCACTTCAATTTCTCCTGCAGCTGCTGCAGCTGAGCCTCATACACACCGATGATGTCCAGGATCCTTTAAAACACACACACAAGCAACATTTTTACATCACACACAAGCATCTGCCGATCAGTCTCTCAGTGTTTATGTCCCTCTAACAAGTGGAATTGCTGGAGTAGCAGATCTACCGTAAACACCCGAATAAACCAGCAACAATCACATTCACTCATTACAAATACCACACGGCCCAGGAAGCACAGTGCCTCATAGGATCGTACAGGATCTCGGCGTACACGCGTGAGTTTGCACACACTCACAGTTGATCACTAGGTGAGTGTAGTCGAGCCGAGCGACCGAGGAACTGCTGGAATTCTTGGTTCTGGCGAGCGGTGCGTTTCTCCTCCTCTTTCACAGCGAGGTGGAGTTTCTTCTGCAGCTCACACACCCGAGACACCTGCGCACCGAGCTGCTGCTGCACAGTCCGACAGCGCGTCTAAACACACACACAGATAAGATCGTCTTCAGCTTGATCTCACACTGACGTGATGTGTAATTTTGTACTTGGGGAAACAGTTCAGCTTGAAAAAGTAAAGTAATAAAAAAAAATGCAAATAAAATGGTGAAAATCTGAAGAGGAAAAAGTATTTAAAATAATTTAAAAAGTAATATTCTCTCTCTCTCTCTCTATATATATATATATAAATATATATAAATAAATGACTGATAACATGCAGAAGTGTGTTAAATGATAAGTTTTGTAATAACGTAAAATAAACCACAGGGGGTCCAAATGCTCCCGCTGAAAACCAAGTCACCAAGTTTACCCCTGTGACCTTGAAACAAGGTCAGTCATATACAGTCCAAACTGCAAACTGAGCCCTCGCTCAGGAGAACCCGTCCTCCATTTATGGTGATCCTGTCATTTAACTCCAAGGCTACTGCATTAACAAGCTCAATATAGAAACAGTGACCATGCGACTTTGATACAAGCTTGAGGTGACCCATATACAATCCCACCCTATTCACCTTGGAGGGGGACCCTATACCAAATCTGCTAATCCAATGTCATTTTCTTCCAAAGTTATCGTGCCAGCAAATGGTGTGGAAGTTGGGAAGCAATACATAAATTACAGTAAAAACCTCAAGCGAATTATAAGATGTCTAATAAATAAAAGTGCTGAAGTTTTCCAAAATGTTAAATTAATAAAACTGCCACAAAAAAAGATAAATTTCTGAATAAACCCAGCATGTGTTTGTTGGAGCGTACGTTGATGCTGATGTGAAATGGGATGAAGGGATTTCGCACCTCAGCGTCTCTCTTGTCCTGCTGCAGCTGCGATAGTTGCCCCTGCCGCAGAGCTGCTTTATTAATAATGGAGTCCTCCAGACCTTGAACTTTGACCTTTAATCTGGCCAGCACGCCCTCCAGCTCCTCTGCTCGGCGTGACTGACGCACTGCCCGGGTCTGCTGCTGCTCCACTTCTTGCCTGGAACAGGAAGTGATGCACAGTTACATCAGCAGTGCATCGTTGTTACTGAGTACATACAAATATCGACTTGGCCACAGCATCATGAGGGGGTTATTTAATAAAACACCTTCTTATAGTGAAAAATCAGATCCATGGCCACATTGTCAGAGCGACTTTCTTTATACAGACACAGAGAAATAAATATTCAACACACAGGAAGAAAATAGAAAAAGAAATAAAGTGGAAATAAAATAAATACAAAAGTATATTGTCTGAAAACAGATGAAAGGAGAAAAAAGGGTTAAAGTAATGAAAGAGTTAAAAGAAATAAACACATCATAGTAAAATGATCCCTGTAACTGTAGGAAAGACAACAAAAAAAACAGCTTAAAATAGTGAGGATTAAAAAAAAAATAACAAAAACGACAAAGTGAAAAAAGATCAAACGAATAACAAATTCTGGGAAATGTAAATTATCAGTATAGTAAAAGAGATTACATTCATAAAAGTGTAGCAAATATTTTATTAATAAATGTGCTGTCCAGTAAAAATTAAACATTACAGTACAGCAAAATCGTTAAATTATTAAAATATTTATTGGTAATAAATAATTTTTTAGAAAATTTTTTTGAGAAAATATTTATTGATAAAATTGCAGTAAATGTTAAAAAGAAATTTTCAATTAATATGCAGTAAGTGCTGAATAATTTTATAATTCATAAAATTGCTGAATAATTAAAAGTAATAAAATTTCTGTAAAAGAATTTTCTTTTTTGAAAACTAAATGTGTAAAGTTCAGTGAAAACATTAAAAGTACCAACTATTGTAATGTTAATATTCTAATATTTATTGATATACATAAATTAAAACACATCGGCACACCACACACACACACAGGCATGATTTTTATAATTAAATAGCTCTGCGGAGGTTTAGAGAATATAATGATGTAATAATCAAGTTATGAGATAAACAAACAATTATAGCATTTGCGTGTGGGAGTTCGTAGTGTGTCCCCTTTACACCTGTAGAATATTCAATAACAGCAGGTGGTGATCACCCGGCGCTCAGGCTGCACTCTGAATTATTAAAGACGTGGATAAAGGGATTCTTTGTGGAGGAGAGAACTGTTCATCTATTCAGTGATTAATTATTGAAGTGACCCACAGAGTCGAAATGAACTCTTTTCAGAGTGTTAATGGAAAAGGGTGTACAGGTGTGCTGTGTTGTGGGCAGAGCTCACTTTAACCTGCTGTTGGACTGGATGAGCTCCTGGATGAGCGCTTGTCTTCGCTCCAAGTCCGTCAGCATCGTCTTCAACATGATGCGCAGCTCAGACGAGGATGTCCTTTCCAATAGCACCAGGTCTGGATTGTGATTGGCCAGAAAGGTTTGATTAATTATTATGTTCTCGTTTGAATACATTATACACATTTCTATGGCAACAGTTCTATCACTTGGGTGGGTATGGTGGACGCTGCTCATAAATTGATTTTAAATGATGGATACCTCTGTACTTTTTATGTAAGGAGTCTCCAGTGTGAGTGAATGTTGTAAAACATGCCTAGATTTTAATCGTATGCGGATTTCAAAAAGGTAGAAAATCTCATATTTCTGTAAATTATACATAATGAGAATGTATACAATATTAAATCCACTCCGTCATAAGACGCATGTTGATTACTGCACATTGTGATGTCATTTATTTTTCAAATTCAGAGTGAAAATAAATGACCTGCCAGGTTCTTGTTCTCAGTAGGATCTGCGAAGCAGACGGGTTTAAATCCCTGATGCTGCAGCAGGCGGTTTACTGCATCCCACTCTGTCTGCTCCTGCTGCACAACACACAACACAACTGATATCACAAACTATAACACACTGCAGAGAAACAAAATCAAACAACATTACACCTGAAACTGGCGGCTGGTCCACAGAAAGACATAGGTCTTCTCTCTGGGTCTAGAAACCGATTTCCTGTCCATCTCAAAAAACAATAGTTAGTAGCTCTACAGAGAAAAAGGGGGTTGACGCGAAAGTCTACGTGGACAGGGATGAGGCTGGACTTTCTGAGATGCTTTGTATAGTAGTAAGGTGGATGATGAGGCTCTATCGTATCATCTGCCCAACAATCTCCACCTCCTGCACTTTGATTGGCTGCACTCCTACACCATGTTCATAGACCCGACAGAAATAGAAGGCATTCACTTGTTGGGAATAGATCAGATGATTTGGCTCAGTAATAACATTTTGTGGTGTTTTATATAGTGAGGATAAAATAAAACTTTACCATTACTTTTATTTTACAAAACAGGCAAATGTTGCCTTCTTATTATATTCTTCAATTACATACAAATATAAATATATATAAATATATATATATACACACACACATATGTACACACACACACACACACATATACACATATATATACACACACACACACACACATATATACACATACACACACACATATATACACATACACACACACACATATATATATATATATACACATATAT
>JBCNYG010000014.1:0-12419 GCA_039654305.1 Porochilus rendahli | reverse complement strand
GGAGACAGGGACAGATGGAAGAAGATGATTTGCTGTGGCGACCCCTGAAGGGAGAAGCCGAAAGACAAAGAAGAAGGTGTTCATGATGTGTGAGCCCTCAATTCTTAGAAGGGAACAACACCGAGCCATTGGTTTAGATATGTGGATGACACCTGGGTGAAAATCAAAACCCAGGAAGTGGAGGACTTCAGCAAGCACATTATGGCACTTTATGGTATGTGCTGTACACATGGAGAAGGATGGAAGTCTCAGAATTAAAGTCTACAGGAAACTAACACACACTGACCAGTACCTGCTTTTTGATTCACACCACCCACTGGAACACAAACTGTCTGTCATCAGAACCCTGACGCACAGGGCTGAAACTATTTCCACCAAGAAAAAAAAAAAAAAAGAAATGAAACAAAAACACATCAAGAAAGCTCTGCAAACCTGCATATATCCAAACTGGGTTTTTGTCAAACCAGCAAAGAAATCCAGAAGTTACAACACTGCATCCAACAGAGAGAAGAAGAACATGGGCAAAATTGTCATTTCATATCTGGAAGGAGTGTCTGAGAAACTTCGAAGGATTTTCTCTAAACATGAAATTTCAGTAAATTTCAAGCCTAACACCACCCTCAGACAAAGACTGGTTCTCCCAAAGGACAATACTTCCAAAGAGAAGATGAGCGGCGTTGTGTATGCAGTCCAGTGAGGAGCGCTTAGACCTCTACATAGTAGAAACGGCCATGTATATAGCCATGAAAGTCATTACCACGTCATTATAACCATGAAAGTCATTACCACATCATTATAGCCATGAAAGTCATTACCACATCATTATAACCATTAAAGTCATTACCACGTCATAACCATTAAAGTCATTACCACGTCATTATAACCACTAAAGTCATTACCACATCATTATTACCATTAAAGTAACTATCATATTATTATAGCCAATAAAGTCATTACCACATCATTATAACCATTAAAGTCATTATCACATCATTTACACAACTGAAGTAACTGTCACATCATTAACACTTTTAAAGTCATTACCACACCAATATAGCCATTAAAGTCATAACCACACCAATATAGCCATTAAAGTCATTACCACATCATTATAGCGATTGAAGTCATTACCACATCATTAACAAAATTAAAGTAATTACCACTAATCGAGGGGGACAAAAAGGGAACATGTATACAGAAAAGGACTGCAGGTCTTTCTTCCCTTGAAATGACTCAGCATATTATGGAAAAAGTAAGGCCTCTCTTCTGCATTTCAACAGCCAGGAATAGCTGTGAATGATTGTCTGCTAGATGGGCTAAAGCTAATTACCATATTATTAACAAAATTAAAGTCATTACTGCATCATTATAACCAATAAAGTAATTATCACATCACTAACAATTAAAGTAATTACCACATCCTTATAACGATTAAAGTCATAACCACATCCTTAAAACCATTAAAGTCATTACCACATCATTATAACCATTAAAGTCATTACCACAGTGCTCAGTGGGCTTATTGTCTTTGATTAATTTTCACCTCTGGAAACGGGCCAGTTGAGGACTTGAAAGCCAGGTTTAGGTGTTTGATTTGTGACCTTCTTTATCGTAATGTGTACATTGTTTTTTGTATGTTTTGTGTTACTTCCTTGACAACTGATGGGACTTTTAAGATGGGTGACGGTGCAATTGGAAGTTACAAGTCGTCTAAAAAGCAATATGACAGTAAGGGTTAAAAGTAAGGGTCTCATGGATGGTTTGACTGTGGTTAAACTGTGAGATAGAACACCTGAAACTGAAAAGGGACCAGAGGGAACAAATATACAGCTCATCCCATGAGGGAGGGAGGAAGAGGGGGGTTGCTATTTTAATTCGAAGGAATGTTTTTTTTAACAGCGAGAAGGTATTTAAAGACAAGGAGGGCAGATATATCATGGTAGTAGGTACAACATGGAAAATAGATTTACACTTGTGAACCTGTATACACCCAACTAAGACTGTCCTTTTTTTTAAGAAGATAGCTTCTAAACTAGCAGATGTGGGGGAAGGAATTATAATAGTTGCGGGAGACTATAATTACATACTAAATTCAAATATGGACAGACTACTAGCTGAGAAGGGACCTATAACAAAAAAATCAACTGCAGTCTTGGGAATGATGGAGGAATTGGGTTTGATTGATGTTTGGCGACATCATCATCCAAGAGACAGAGACTATACATATAGGTCCCAAGCTCATGGGAGTTACTCCAGAAAAGATATGTTTCTTGTTTCAAAGGTCGATGTACACAGAGTATCAGAATGCAAGATAGAACCCATAACTCTGTCAGATCATGGCCCCATCAAGATTTAGTTTTTTTATTTGTATAGCACTTTTACAATTGACATTGTCGATGACAATAAATTTAGGTCTAGAAAAAACATCTTAGGTACTGGAGACTTAACGTCTAATCCAACAGGAGCTGCGTGGCAAGCTAGAAGAATATATCGATATAAACGACAGAGGGGATGTTACTCTATCTATCTTATGGGAATGGGCTAAAGCTGTCATGAGGGGGCATATTATTCAAATTACATGGAGAATTAAAAAACAGAGAAGCCAAAAGGCTGGAAACTAAAAAAGGAGTTTAGAAAAGGAACACAAAATATCAAGAAAAGGAACTACATTTGAGTTACTAAAACAGGACTATTAGTCTGCTCTCTCAGGATCTAAAAATCCTGACCTCTGTTTTGGCAAATAGAATACAAATATACATTTTTGTAAATTAGTTAAACCGGATCAAACAGGGTTTATCACTGAGCGACAGGGTACCAATAATGTTAGACGAGCTCTAAATTTAAAATTATTGCTTCCAATAGAAAGACTCCATCAATGTTTCTTGGCTTAGATGCCGAGAAGGCATTTGATAGGCTGGACTGGACATTCCTGAAGCACACATTGGCTCATATGGGCTTTAATTAAACCTTTATAAGTTGGATAAGAGTTTTTTTTATATGAACCCGCAGTCAAGAGTCAGAGTTATTATTAACACAATTAAAGTAATTACCACATCCTTAAAACCATTAAAGTTATTACCACGTCATTATAACCATTAAAGTCATTAGCACGTCATTATAACCATTAAAGTCATTACCATGTCATTATAAACAGTGAAGTCATTACCACATTATAACCATTAAAGTCATTACAATGTCAGTATAACCATTAAAGTTATCACATCATTAACACAATTAAAGTAATTACCACATTCTTATAACCATTAAACTTATTACTGTTTTGATTTGAACCTTCATAAAATACCAGGACCCAAAAGCACACCCGGAGACACAAGGGAAGTTAAAATATTTATTCAATGGAAATAGGTGAGAGGGGGAAACCAGGGACACAGAGGGGTGAGGATTAATCTGTGGAGATGGGGGGGGGAGAGCGCCGGGCGAGCAATCAAAAAAAAAGTGTATTCCTTGTCGCAGACATGGGGTGGAAGTGCTTGAGCGAAGAGTCCGGAAGAGAGCAGATCCCGCATCGCAGGGATGGGGCGGAAGTGCTTGAGCGAGTAGTCCGGAAGAGAGCAGATCCCACGTCGTAGAGATGGGGCGGAAGCGCTTGAGCGAGCATTCCGGAAGAAAGTGTATTCTTTGTTGCAGAGTTGGGGTGAAAGCTCTGGGGCTCGAGGAGGCACTGGAAGGAGAAAAAGAAGATAACCATAAGTCATTCGTAACTAAGAGCACAACGATAAATCACTAAAGCTAGCATTTTTTTTAAGAGAACTGGCCGAGATGCTGCGTAGGCAGCGAGAAAACTCTGACACCGGAGAAGCCTCCCCGCCGGGCTTAAATGCCGATGGTGATTGCCGGAGATCTAGAGCAGGTGTGCAAGAGTGGGTGGAACCGGTGCTGGTGGAAGCCGCCCCATCTCTGAAAACAGAATGCAAAAGAAACAACGCAAAAAAACAGAAACAACACTACCACTACAGGGATGCCATCACCACTGTAGCATCCCCCCCACCCCCACCATTGGACGCCTCCTGGCATCCTCCCAGGCTTATCATGGTGGTCCATATAAAAATCACTCAACAGAGATTTGTCTAAAATAAGTTTCCATGATATCCAAGACTGCTCTTCTGGTTCATATTCCTCCCAATCTACCAGATATTGAAAGCCCGTCCCCGGGGTCTAAAGTCCAAAATCTTGGATACCGTGAAAGCAGGGTGACCATCAATGATCCGGGGGAGTGGAGGGGGTATGGCCGGTGGGCTAAGGTCACTGGAGGCTACTGGCTTGAGGAGGGACATGTGGAAGGTGGGATGAATCTTGAGTGAGTCCGGGAGATTTAATTTGGCAGAGGTTTGGTTGATAACTTTACTAATGGGAAAGGGTCCAATGAAACGTGGAGTGAGCTTACATGATTCAGTCTGGAGAGGGAGATCACAGGAGGGGTGCCACACCCTCTGTCCTGGTTTGTACTCCGGAGCGGGGATGCAATGAAGGTTGGCCAGCCACTTGTTTCTCTCAGCAGATCGGGTGAGTGCTGCTTGGACCTTCCTCCAGACTTCTCGTACCCTCCTTAGGTGTTCCTTAACCGAGGGAACTGCCACCTCCTGTTCATGATTGGAAAAAAGGGGGGTTGAAAACCATAACATGCCATGAATGGGGACATACCTGTGCCAGAACTGGTGAGGGAGTTGTGAGCATATTCGATCCAAGGGAGGTGAGAACTCCAGAAGGCAGGGTGGTGGGCAGCCACACAACGGAGAGAAGTCTCCAGGTCCTGGCTGGCCCGCTCTGTCTGACCATTGTGCAGGCTGAAACGAACTCCTGGACATGCTGCCTGAGGAAGAGAAGGGTGTGGGTTATACCGGGATAACAGGCTTCAAGGAGTGCCCCCATTGGAGCACTTGGGAACGGATGGGATCAGGGACGAGAGGAATCAAGAGGTGATTGGAGGCCTGGCGGGGATTAAGGCGTCAGGCTGACTGGAGATATGCCAGGTTCTTGTGGTCAGTCCAGATGATGAAGGGGGTCTTGGAGCCCTCCAGCCAGTGCCTTCACTCCTGTAGGGCCCAAACAATGGCCAGCAGCTCCCTGTTCCCCACATTGTAATTCCTTTTGGCCGAGGAAAAGCGGCAGGAAAAGATGGCGCACAAGCTTATTGGTCTCCAGATCTCATTGGGACTGCCCCAGCCCCAGTATCGAAGGCGTCCACCTCAACCACAAACTGAAGAGTCAGATTTGGGTGCTTGAGGATGGAAGCTCAGGTGAAGAGGGATTTCAGCTGAGTAAACGCTGTGGAGGCTTCTGGTGTCCACAGGAATTGGGAATGGGTCAAGGTGAGACCTGTGAGGGGACTGACAACCTTGCTGTAATCCCAGATAAAGCGGCGGTAAAAATTAGCAAAGCCAAGAAAACGTTGGAGTTCCTTCTAAGGAGTGGGAATTGGCCATTCGAGGACAGCTTGGATCTTGGAAAAGTCAGGTTGAAGCTGTCCCTTAGTGATTATGTATCCCAAGAACCCGACTGACGTGGCATGGAATTCACACTTCTCCAATTTGACAAAGAGGCGATTCTCGAGGAGGCATTGAAGAACAAGTCGGACATGTTGTCAATGTTCCTCAAGGGAGTGTGAAAAGATGAGGATGTCATCGAGATAGACGTAGAAGAACCGATTGAGCATGTCCCGAAGGACATCATTCATGAGGGTCTGAAACACCGTCGGTGCGTTAGTAAGACCAGATGGCATGACCAGATACTGGAAGTGACCGAGGGGGGTATTGTAGGCGGTTTTCCATTCATCCTCATCCCTAATGCGGATGAGGTGGTAGGCATTACGCAGGTCCAGCTTGGTGAACACCCGAGCATGGCAGCGGGGCTCAAAAGAGGGATTGATGATAGCGAGGGGGGTCTTGTTCTTGACAGTGATGTCGTTAAGCCCCCTGAAGTCGATGCAAAGGCGAAGGAATAAATTCTTCTTTTTGACGAAGAAAAACCCAGCATGCAGAGGAGAGGAGGAAGGCTGGATGAGTCCGGTGGCTAGGGAGTCTGTGATATAAGCCTTCATGGCTTCCTTTTTGGGACAGGATAGGTTGTACAGGCAAGTGGATGGTAAGGGGGCCCGCGGAAGCAGGTCAATAGCGAAATCATAGGGGCGGTGGGGGGGTAGGGATAGTGCCTGGTCCTTACTGAAGGAAATATGAAAATTTTATTAATGCGGACTCATCCCACCTGCACTCGTTGGCTAGAATGCGGAACTCAAAGGAAAAGGATGCCAAGGACTGAAGTCCCTGCGTGAGGGCTAGCAGCCACCTGGTAGTCTTCCGCCCATTAACTGGATGATCAAAAACCTTGCGTAATTCCTGGGAAAAAGCATCAAAGGAAACTAATGCCGGGAAGGCATTGTTCCACAGCGCAGTAGCGCACTTGGCCACCCTGCCCTGTAGAAGGTTATTCACATATGCAATCTTGGCTTTGTCCGTGGGATAGCTTGAAGGCTGCAGGTCGAATCCTAGAGAGCAATTTAATAAGAACTGCCCACATGAACCTTAATTTTCCAAATATGGCTCCTTGCGAGGTGGGGGGGATGGAGTGCAGAGGGCAGGCTTGGGTGAGTCACCCGCTGTGGGATGGGCACTGGGGGGGTTGGGCTAGTGACCCATCTGTGGATTTTGCTAAGCGATTTGAATGACCTGCAGGTGCAGGTTACGAAGGGACTCCATGATTTCATGCAACATGCTTTCGTGCCGTCTGATGAGGATCCCTTGGGCGGACAGGGCCTCCCTCACTGGGTCTGGGATTATTGGGTCCATTTCTGGCCAAACTCTAACTTTAATGGTCATCAATATAACCATTAAAGTCATTACCATGCCATTATAACCATTAAAGTCATTACAATGTCATTATAACCATTACAGTTATCACAACATTAACACAAAGTAATTACCACATCCTTATAACCATTAAAGTCATTACCACGTCATTATTACTATTAAAGTCATTACCACGTCATTAACACCATTAAAGTCATTACCACATCCTTATAACCTTTAAACTCACTTTCACTTCATTATAACCATTAAAGTCATTATCACATCATTGACATAATTAAAGTCATTACTACATTATTAACAAAAATTTAGTTATTACTGCATTAATATAACCAATAAAGTCAATATCACATCATTAACACCATCAAAGTTATATCTGCATCCTTTTAACAATTAAAGTCATTACCACGTCATTATATCCATTAAAGTCATTACCACGTCATTATAACCACGTCATTATAATGTGTGTGTGATTGGGGTGAAATATGCCTCACAGTTGCAAAGAAAGAAATAGTCTGACATTTCTGACACCCTTTTACCTCCAGTTTGACTGCTGGGTCAAATTGACCTGAACAGTATATATGTGATATAAACATGCATGGGTGATGACAAATATATGACATGAACCATTTTCATATTATATGTTGATTACACCAGTTAAGGCAAGCAGAATAAGTTTCATACTAAAAAAATACTTTTAACTATTTTCCCTAGATGTTCAAACTTTAAAACGAGTCAATTTGACCCCTAACAGGAGGGTTAAAGTAATTACCATATCATTAACACTATTAAAGTCATTATCTCGTAATTAACACCATTAAATTCATTTTCATGTCCGGAGGAACTGGAGGCTGTTTTCCAATTATCGTGGAATCACACTTCTCAGCCTACCTGGGAAAGTCTATTCAGGAGTACTGGAGAGAAGGATCCAACTAATGGTTAAACCTCGGATTTAGGAGGAACAATGTGGCCACCTAGAACATCCTGGCTGTAGCACTCGCGACCAGCTCTACACACTTTACAGGATCCTGGAGGGGGTATGGGAGTTTGTCCAACCTGTCCACATGTGCTTTGTTGACTTGGAGAAGGCTTTCCACCATGTCCCTCGTGCTATCTTGTGGGGTGTACTCCGGGAATACGGTATTCCGGACCCGTTGCTACGGGCTGTTCGGTCTATGTATTGTCAGAGCCAGAGCTTGGTCCGTATTTGTAACATCATGTCGAAATCGTTTCCAGTGGGGGATTTATGTTCCTACTCATACCTATGGTCACGAGCTTAGGTAGTGACTTAGAGAACAAGATCGTGAATACAATTGACTGAAATGAGCTTCCTTCGCAGGGTGGCAGGTCTCTCCCTTAGGGATAGGGTGAGAAGTTCTGTCAACCGGGAGGAACTTGGAGTAGTACCGCTGCTCCTTCACATCGGGAGGAGCCAGTTGAGGTGGCTTGGGCATCTAATTAGAATGCCTCTCGAATGCCTCCCTGGTGTGGTGTTTTGGACATGTCTATCCGGGAAGAGACCTCGGGCCAATCATGAACACGCTGGAGGGATTACGTCTCTCGGCTGGTGTGGGAACGCCCCACCGCTTAGGTAGCTGCCCCCGTGACCCGACCCCGGATGAAGATGAAGATTTTGAAAATTCATTACCACATCATTACCACCAATAAATTCATTACCACATCATTAACACCAATAAATTCATTACCACATCATTATAGACGTTAAAGTCCACATCATAATAACCATTAAATTCATTTCCACATCATTATAACCATTAACGTCATTACCACATCATTAACACAATTAATAATAATTAATAATGATTATATTACTTACTGATCCAAAGGTTGGGGTTTCAAGCCCCACTGCTGCACTCCAACCCCCATTACAACTAACTGGTTCTTCAAAGGCCAGCCGTGTCTCTCACTGTTTGTGGTGAGAGGCATGTAAAATAATCATTGCTGTTGTTCATAAAGAGTAGGCCATTGAAATGCTGACAGTGTGTTTCTGCCCTGCAATGGCCTGACGAGCTGACCAGAGTGTACTCTACACTCAAACAGAGTGGACGCCAGCCTCCCTGCGACCCTTATTAAGTTTAAGCGCTTTAGAAAATAAATGAATGAATGAATAATAAATTAATGATTAAGGTGCTGGATTACTGATCCCAAGGTTGGGGGTTCAAGCCCCACTATCAGCGGGTTGCCACTGCTGTCCCCCCAGCTAACTGGATTATCAAATGCAGGCCTTGTCTCTCACTGTCTGTGGAGAGAGGCATGTAAAAGAACCACTACTGATTTTCGTCAAGAGCAGGCTGCATGGCCGTCAGCGTGTTTCTGCCCTGTGATGGCCTGGCGAGCTGTCCAGGGTGTACTCTGCCCTCGCCCAGAATCGGCTGAGATGGGCGCCAGCCTCCTCGCGACCCTAATTAAGATTTAGCAAAATGAATAACTGAATAATAATAACATCCAAGAAAGCCATGTGCCTCAGTATGACCAATGATCTACAGTACCTGAATATCAGTACCTTGGTACCATGATAACAGATGATGGAAGAGTGGATGAAGTAAAAAAAAGAAGAATTAAAAAGTCAAGAGCAAAGTTCTGGGATTGTAAATAGCTTCTCAGAAGAAACAGCATGAATTTGAAGATCAGACCATTGCAATGCTATGTGTTCTATGTATTAGCTCACAGTAGTGAAACATGGCAAAGCACCAAAACTAAAAGGTGCCTGCAATCTTTTTAAATATGTTGCTTTAGGAGAATGCTGAAGATCAGTTAGAGAGAGGTCGTCTTATCAAGAAGTCTTACAAAAAGTGGATATTGAAAGGAGTTTTTTGAAAGATCTAATGATAAAGAAGATGAGATATGCTGGTCATATCCTCTGAGATTGTGGGGGAGATCTTCCAAACATTATTTTGAAAGACAGAGAGTAAAGTGGAGTGGTGACATCAAAGTGTGGCGTATGGCATCTTCTTACGCAAAAGCAAAGAGAGCAGCAGAGAACAAGGAGAGATGAGGATTGAGGATGGCACATGATGAGGTTGTAGTGCAATGGGACTGGTGAATGTCTCCCAATATCACACATTTACTTATTACTCAGGATGTTAAGAGGACAACTTCTTACTTGGGCAGCCTGTTCTGATAAGAACCTTTGCACATACTTTTTAGAAGTGTTAAGGCAGACAATTTCAACATTGTGATATTTCACATAATTGATTATTGGCACATGGCTGGATGTAATACACATGATCCCACTATTTTAATTTCTCTCTTTCTCCCTCTCTCTCTGTTTATCTGCTTTAGTTGGATGAGGACAGACCCACATCTCCTCGTCCCAACCAGCTTCGCCGTCTAGCCTCCTATGTCTTCTCATCCTCCACTCTTGAGACGGAGGAGTATCCACACTCGTCTTTCATCCAGCGCAGTCGCTCTGCAGAGAGCAGCCCAGCTCATACCAATCAGCGCCTCCGCCCTGGGATGCCCCGCCCACATTCTGCCATGCTTCGCCCACAGCGACACTCTGTTCTCTCCCCACGTGCCCACCTCCAGCACATCTTTGCCAAATTGATGCACAAGAACAGCTGAGAGCACAAACACACACACACACACACACACACACAATCTTATACTTTAATCTTTCCAGTGGAATCCAGTGACATAATACCTTTTGTAGCCACTTACCTAACCAGTCCCATAACGACTTAATGTCAAACCCTTACCTTTACCCCAACCCGAACCTTAATGTCATTCTAACCTGAACCCTAAAATTAAATGTTAACCTTCAAGAGCACTTTAAAGAAGGGAGGACCATCCAAAATGCCATTCCCTCCTGAAAATGTCCCCACTCTGTATGTATTCAGGTCTCAATAGGTAACAAGTACACACATTTCACCTCTGTCAATCTTATTCAGGATCCAGTCAGTATATGTCTAAAACCAGTCTCTCTCTCTCTCTCTCTCTCTCTCTCTTTCTCTCTTTCTCTCTCTCTTTCTCTCTGTCTGTGTGTGTGGGTGTGTGGGTGTGGGTGTATTCCTATTAATGCAATAAACTGGTGGCCTGGTGTTGAGGTGTGTTTGAAGGGAATTAATAATGAGTTGCTGTTGTTGATGTTCTGGGGTTTGCTGCTCTCTGTTTAATAATGGCCTTGTTTTATTTTCAATTCTTATGTATAATTTAAAAATAATCACTCTGCTTTTTATTCGCTACTTTGCACTTTAAAGTTACACTTTTAAATAGCTGTTACATTAGAACTGATTTTTAACATGCCAAAGGAAATCACTAACCTTTACAGGTGTGCTAAATAATACTGGCAACCCATGAACTGAGTGATTGATACAGGTAATATACAGTGCCATGAAAGAGTATTTACTTCCTAATTCCTTTATATTTGTTTATTCATAACATTTAACTGTTTATGATCTACAAACAAATTTAGAATGAAACAAAACATGAGTAAACAACACACTGTTTTCAATTGTATTTATTCCATTTGTTAAAGGATTTGAAAAAGAAAATGCTTTTTTAATAACCCTTAATTTAATTTATAAAGGGATAAAAGACTAGTCACACCCAAGGAACTGTTTTTCCTTCAATAATACCAGTGAATTTTGCTTACTCATGTTGTCATTTGTATAATATTTGTTTGGAGATCAGAATCAGTCATGAATAAACAAAAATAGAGGGAAAAACATTTCCATAGTACTGTTCGTAATATCACCAACCTTTAAAGTGATATACATGATCACAGTGGTTGTGCTAAGGAATTTTTAAAGGTGCACTTTGTTGGTCTTTTCTTTCCACATCATGGTCATGTAGTTTATTGAAGACTCGGTCACACAGATAAACTTCATGTGACTTGATCTGAATGGTGAGATGATGCTGCAGTTAAAGGAGATGTTGGCGTGTAGCTGCTGGTGTGTGGACAGTCATCGCTGTAGGCTAACTCATTTTACATCTCAGAATATAAACCCAGTTTCTGCTTGATCTAGTGGTGCTCTGCTTTATAAAGTGAAATATGCAAATGAGACAATTAAATGTGATATTCAGTCATGAAGTCACTAACATTGCCTTCAGCGTTGGTTTACTGGGGGCATAGTTTCTAATGTTGATATAATTGTGTGAAGTGTGTGGAATGTGATTCTGGGAAGTAAACAGCCTGACAGCCTGTTTACCTAAATCCTTAAATGTTTTTAAGTGTGAATGAAAGCTTACAGTGTAGGAGAATAAAATAATAATGGTACTGTGTCTCAGTGTCCACACAGCTAACTCACTCACTCCGAGGATAACTGATGTAAGCAGGCTGACATGCCTGCTGTGTGTTAAAAATGTTCATGTAATGAAGTTTATTGATGAGAATAAGGAGCTGAAACACTAATGAGAAGAAGTCTTCCCCTTCACTACAAACGCTCTGCTCTCACACTGTGGTACAGACTTGATCACATCACACTTAGTCCTGTGACCCAGCACCAGGTCACACTGGGCAAAAAGACACCCATGTGATGATAGAGAGAGAGAGAGAGAGAGTTTGGGTGTGTGTGTGTGTGTGTGTGTGTGTGTGTGTGTGTGTGTGTGTGGATTCAAAAGTTTTCAGTGTGGCAG
>JBCNYG010000013.1:23602325-23616276 GCA_039654305.1 Porochilus rendahli | reverse complement strand
TTCTTCTTTTCTTTTGCTTGGTCCAGTGTTGGGTCATGGGGGCAGCAGTTTAAGCAGTGAGGTCCAGATGTCCCTCTTCCCAGCCACATCCTCCAGCTCTTCTGGGGGGACGCCGAGGCGTTCCTAGACCAGCCGAGAGACGTAGTGCCTCCAGCGTGTTCTGGGTAGACCACGGGGTCTCTTTCCTGTCGTAAATTGACTGGTAAATTGAGAGCTTTGCCTTCGTGCTCAGCTCCCTCTTCACCACAATGGACTGATACAAGCTGCAGCAATCCGCCTGTCAATCTCCCACTCCATCCATCCATCACTCATGAACAAGACAGCCTTGGCGGAGTCCAACCCCCACTGGAAACGAATTCGACATGTTGTTACCGTTGCGGACCAAGCTCTCGCTCTGGCATTACAGAGCAACGAGTCCAGTATTTCATACTCCCAGAGAACACCCCACTAAATAGCTCAAGGAACACGGTCGAAAACCTTCTCCAAGTCCACAAAGCATATGTGGACTGGTTTGGCAAACACCCATGCCCCCTCCAGGATCCTGTAGAGTGTGTAGAGCTGGTCAAGAGTGCTGCAACCACATTGTTCCTCCTGAATCCTCCCCTCTAGTACTTCTGAATAGATTTTCCCGGGTGGGCTGAGGAGTGTGATTCCATGCTAAACACACCCTCCAGTACCCTTTCTTAAAAAGGGGAACTACCATCCCAGTTTGCCAATCCAGAGGTCACCACGTGATGTTGTAGAGATATGCCAACCAAGACAGTCCTTCCACATCCAGAGCCTTGAGGTATTCATGGCAGATCTCATCCACCCCTGCAGCCCGGCCACTGAGGAGCTTCCTTGGTGACCTCAGCCCCAGTGATAGGCAGACCCCCCTCTGAACCCCCAGGCTCTTCCAATTCCACAGAGGGCATGTTGGTGGGATTGAGGAGGTCCTTGAAGTATAACTTCCACCTCCTGACTACATGACCTTCCAGAACATGTGGCTGCAAGTCCAATGACACGACTACAAAGTTGATCATTGAACTGTGGCCTAGGGTGTCCTGGTGCCATGTGCACTTATGGACACCCTTATGTTCAAACATGGTGTTCTCTATACAAATAAAATTTAATTGAATTGAGTAAGCAAAGATTTACTAGGAACACTGTTAAGAATTGACAGATTAAATGTTTAAAATATAAAATGTGTTTTGTTTAGCACTTTTCTTGGACGATGCATCATTCCGTATGTGTTATTCTATGCTGTTAAGAATGTTCAATAATATTTTAAATTAGTAAAAGGAAAAATAGCCTTCTATGGTCAGGTGTTTCCCAACTTTTACCTGGTAACCTAATAAAAACAAATGCAATCACATTTATGGCCATATATTAAGGACCAGTTGCTGTCCATTGACTTTGCGAACCATGATACCCATGCATTTTCAATTTTTATTTGTGCAGGTGAATGCTGCTTTCACTTCCCATGCTAAGGATGAACATGTGTTTTTGGTACGGATTGAAAGACTAAAGGGATTAACTCCCCTGCAGTCTACTGTCTGGGGAGAAGCAGATTGTTATATCCAGTACTATTTTCCCACTCAGGACGAGGGGCGTGATATTGACCCACGTATTGTGGAAAGCTGTAAGCAACTGTAGCTTGTCATCTCTAATAATCACTTCAATTATTCATTCTTATTTAGTCTAGTAATGAATCTTAGTTTGTAGAAGTTTCTTAGCATCAGACAATGTAGGGCCTGTTGAAATTTATCATGTGAGCATTCTTTTCTTGTAACACAGAAATTCATACAGTACCCTACACAACACTGTACACAGACAGGATATTTTCCCTCTTTTACAGTATTTTTCTGCAAAAGTTTTATTTCTTGTTATTCAGATGTACATCTGAAGTCATACCAGACTGCTACCACACTGTGCATGCCTGATACTTTTTTTGGCCACTGCGAGACTCATGTGCTAGTGGCACCTCCTGGTGTTCCAGTGCAGACACTGTTGCTCAGCTCTCTGGTCAGTCAGGGTTTCAGCAATGGAGGAGGAATCCAGTTTGAAGTGTGGTGCAGGTAAAATGCTAAGCAAATTTCCTTACATTTTGTTCCATTTAATGGTTTATAATTTATTTTATATATTTATATACACTGACCAGTCACCCACTGTCCTAAACACAGCTAAATACTGATATGGGAATTTTCTGAATTAATGAAACTAATGCAAAATTGTAAGCAATTATTTTGAGGAAACATGTATAACAATAAGCCGGTTTAAAATGACTAGCTTCAAGCTTCCAAACCTCAGCCTGAGCTGATGTTAATTTTCAGCTTCCTGATTACTTGTATGAACTGTTCAACAAACATTTGTGTGCAAGTAGTAGCATAATTTGGGGTTTATTACCATCTACCAGTATTTAGCTGTGCTTTGGTAGCCTTTCAGACTAGCTGGACTTTTCAACGCCATCAAACGTGGAAAACATTGAATATATAATTGTGTTGATGTTCATTAGCAATTGTCTGGGAAATGTCCGAGCATACATTTTTATTTCACACATTAATGTTTTAATAAAATGGGTTGTAATAGCTTGATTTAAACAAAAACATGTGCTATGTCACTTCTACACTTGACTACTTAAATTACCCCAACAAATTCATTATCTGAACAAAGCAAAAACAAAGTAGAAGCATGCTCTGTAGAGCTGCAAGCTGCACTGATGCACAAATAGTATTTGTATTGAGTAGCCAAATTTGATTCAATTGACAAAATGCAAATCTGATCCAATTGACAAAATGCTGAGTTGACCCTATAAATCAAATTGTTTCCGAACAATAAATTAAAAAGACAAGCAGCCTTTTCACAAAGGCTGACAGTAATGAACAGAAATGTATAGTGGTAATGTATGTTTATATTTAGTAAATGAGTTTGCACATTGTGTACCATGCTCGTATGCTCCTTTCCTTGAGAAGTGCAGCAGGTGCAGTTGTAATATGCTTCTCAAATAATCACTTCTGACGTTATAAAGGTTTTACACAATTACAGATTCTTTTGACAAATTAAGTCTATTTGCTGAACAAATAAACATGGTGTTGCTGTCCTTGTGAAACCCTGGCAGATATTATTACCCAAATGTACGAGAGCAGCTTATAGCCAGAGGACTGCTTCCCATTGCCAAGCTTTGTGCCATGGTGACAATGAAGAGGCAAGGCCAAATGGATGCACAGCTCATCTGTCTCCCACTTGAGCCAAGACCTGACAAGCTTGCAGAGGTCCAGACACAGCCTTCAGGTACTCTTCGTCAACGTATTCATTAATGTACTGTCCTGTGTAGACCTTTAAAAGTCTTAAAATGATGGGCTTCATTGCTAAAGTCACAGAAACCTTTTGTAAAGTGTTTGTTATTAAAATCATTAAAATGAATGTACTTCCTAAAGTATTAAAATTGATATGGCAGTGATTTTGCCACCTTCTTTAATGGGTGATATAATCTGGACTTAATGTTTTGTCATATTTGTCATGTGCATTAGCTACTATTATACACCTTACCGCCATAACATTTAAACCGCTTACAGGTGAAATTAATAACATAATCTCATTTCAATGGCACCTGTCAAGGGCTGGGAAACCTGGCCAAAAAATGTCTACTGTATGTAGTGTAATGTTTTTTTGGACCACCTTTAGTTTTGATTACAGCATGGATTTTCATCTTATGCACATAGCACTTCTACTTTTACTCACTGGGGTTAAGGTCAGGACTACTCTTTTACTAATGGAGTCATAATTTCTGCTTTATGGGGGACAAAGCTGTGATAATGTGGACGTTCTGGACATTCGGGACATCAGTGAACATTTTATTACCACATAACATTGCTGGGCCTCGACCTGACCAACTGAATCAATCTAAGATCATAACAGTGCCTGTACAGGCTTGTATAGTGGCCACGACAGGTACATTGTTTAATTCTCCTTACCCTGACTTACTTTGGAACAGAATCTATATCTAGAAACGGGTAATCTAGGATCATTAGCTCGCACGATTTTTTTCCGTTGTTCAAGAGCCCGATCTTCCTGTGAGTGGAAATGCTTTTACTAGTAAACATAGCCATGAGCTCTGTTGTCCTTTTTAAATAGTTTTTGTTTTGTGAAAATAACTGTTTAATTATTATACAGCGGTGCTTGAGAGAATTTTATACATTTCTGCATAATTATGACCTAACACATCATCAGATTTTCACACATGTCCTTAAAGTAGATAAAGACAAAAATATTTTACTTTTTCTGTGATTTATTGAGTAAAATTATCCAATTTTGTATATCTGTGAGTGGCAAAAGTATGTGATCCTCAAGGATTAGCAGGTCTTTAATGAATGGGATGACAGTCAGGTGTGAGTGAGCACCCATTTTGATTAAAAGAACACAGATCTATCAAATTGTCAGCACATGTTTGTGGAAGTGTATCATGGCACAAACAAAGGAGATTTCTGAGGACCTCAGACAAGGGGCTGTTGATGGTCATCAGGCTGGAAAAGGTTACAGAACCATCT
Source organism: Porochilus rendahli (assembly GCA_039654305.1). NCBI lineage: Eukaryota > Metazoa > Chordata > Actinopteri > Siluriformes > Plotosidae > Porochilus > Porochilus rendahli. The sequence goes on along the minus strand of JBCNYG010000013.1, from coordinate 23,611,750 downwards.
CTATAGAGTTTGAACTCCACTGATCCACAGTAAGACAGATTGTAGGGGTGCCTGAAAAAAACGTCTGAATCGCAATTCTTATTTATTAGGATTCTGAATCGATCCAAATGTTCAAAAATCGATTTTCAAGAAGATGTTTGTTCGAATATTTCCAACCTTACTCACAGCACGTACCGTTTAACCCAACACGGCCTCCGTCGTGAATTGTTCCAGTGAGTGGTGGCTCCAGAACTAGCTTTTAGCCTAGCTTTGATATGGATGATTGTGCCAGCCAAAGCTGACGGCAAGCCTGGACAAGGGTGGACATCAGACACCCCAGCTCCCTAGACATCAGTGCAAAGGCCTGCAGGGACGCGTCGCTAAAGCTGTTGATGGAGGAATCCACTGTAGCCCCCTGCAGGGATGCTGACTGAGCGAGCCGCAGGTGGGACATAGAATTGCCTATGCATCCCATGCGTGCCGCTGCTTCATAGGCTTTAGAAAGCAGATCATCAGAAACCCGATACTGGGGGGTGGGGACACCTAGCAACCAGTCTGAGAGCCTCATCAGGGGTGACAATTAGAGCCACGATAGTGGGCTCAATTGCTGGCATGCGGCCCAATCCAAGTCTGGGTGCATCCTGCATGGCTGCCAGAGCCCTGGCATCAGATGTCGCATGAGAAAAGGGCTCTAGAATCCCTCCAGCAGGTTTCCTCTAGGGCCGCATCCAGCTTATATTCAGCGAACTCATACACATATTCAGCGGTTCAGAGCACATCCATCTGTGGCTCCAAAATGTCCACCAGAGGGGCGGGAGCATCTGGTACCCCTGCACCAGTCCCAGTCTGAAAGGCCAGGAGGAGAGACTTTGTGCTTTCCATTTCCATGGTCGGTTTTTTCACCCTGAGGCAAGGTTGGACTCCTTAACCCTCTTTGAATGAAAACATGCTGTCTGAGTAGCCTGACGTTTGGGTCTATCAGACTGAGCTGGGATCGCTCTCTGAGCTGGGTCAGCTGTCCATGTTAGGGGCTGGCCAGCGATTGTTCTAACTCGGCTAACCTGGCAACCCTCATTTCCCGGGGTATGAAGCTGCAGTTCATGCAGGCACCTTCTGAAGGGGCCTCCCGGAGGTGTTCGAGGCCAAGGCATGGGGGACACATATCATGACCATCTTCAGGCTGCATAAAAGCCATACAGGCCGAACAAGAATGGTTGACAGACATGTTGACAACCAGTAGTGAAGGCAAAAACAACAGGTACTGGGAGAGGGCGCGAAAACACTACCGTCACCAATATATGCTGAGTAGAGGAAACTTAAACGAGTTGGGTTGAGCAGGAGCACTCCGACTATAGAGACTATAGAGACACTATAGAGTTAGGATGAAATAGAACTGAATCGAATTAAATCATTGATCGAGCAATGAATTTTGAAAATGTCAGGATATGAATCTCAAAAGAGTGGGTCATGCAGCACGAATATTTTCCTAAGCACACGTTGTTCTACCAAAGAATGGTTAAAGAAGAATAAAGTTAATGTTTTGTAATGGCCAGGTCAATGTCTTGAATCCAAATGAGATGTTGTGGAATGACCTGAAGCAAGCAGGAGGAAACCCACAAACATCCCCAAGTTAAAGTCATTTTGTACAGAGAAATGGGCTAAAATTCCTCCATTCCGATATGCAGGACTGATCAACAGTTACCGGAAATGTTTAGTTGGTTATTGATCTAAAACCAGATACTTTAATCAAAGTTTCACATACTTTTGCCACCCACAGTTATACAGTATTGGATCATTTTCCTTAATAAATAAATGACTAAGTAAAAGGTTTCTGGCTAATCAGTTAAAAACATACAAAGAGACAACAACAATCTCCTCTGTCAAAGGTTCAGAACGAAACATCAGCCACGACCCTGAAAAGATAAATAATACATTTAGAAAATTCTATAAAACATTATATAAATCACATCTAAACACAATACAGATAGGAGTATTGATCAATTTGAAATGAAAAACATGATTGACATCTATTATCATGCACTGTGGTCCTGCACACCTGTTCGCCGGTTCTGGGTCCAGGTGTGTGAAGATATGTCAACGTGATTTAAATGTAATTGTAGTATTATATTGTAGTATATATAATAAAGGTGACTTGGGAGACATTAACATGGCAATTAACTCTGCACACATGATCCTCATGGTCTTATGCATTGCAAAGAAAACTATCCTTGGGTAGTTCGACTTTGTGCCGAGAATGTGGATGCAGCTCTCGCTTTGGTTATACAGTGACCTGATGGCTCATAATAGCGGCCACGGTACCTGTGCTCCCTCAGACTCCCATAATCCGTGCAGAAACTCTGGAACAAAAAAAAGAAAACTGGACAAAAGCCACACTACTTTTCGACAAATGGTCAGAACCTCCTCTCTTATACCCTCAAAACACCCTGTAAACTTTCCAGTGGAGGCTGAACAGTGTGATTCCCTGATAATTGGAACACACTCTTTGGTTCCTCTTTTTCTCTACCATTAAATGTTTGATTCCAAAAGATACTGCTTTTTATGGAATAGGTCACCAGATAGCGTTTAGAAGAGAGCTAGATTAAAGGGAGTCTTGCCATGGTAACCTCAGTTCTGCTTGCCTCTTAGCACTTAAGATGCCTTCTTATATACTATACTATACTGCATGACTATTTTCTTTAAAGTGTAAACTTTGTGGTAGTGTGTAAATGAAACAAAACCTTCTAATGTAGTTTTGTTTGAAATAATTTATTCAATGTTTAATGTTCACTGCTGACTTATACAAGTTTATATAAAATCAGCTGCACTTGCTTTTAGGTCTACTTGAAGTGAGTGTTCAGTACAAGACTCGGCTGGTGAGAACAGATAGTTTAAAGGGTGGTATTGTGCCCTCCAGCATGGTGACTATTGTTGTGCAAGTGCACAGAGCCACTGGCCTGCAGGCTGCAGCACGGTGAGTAATTTGCCTTTTTATGAGTTTTCAACACCTTTTAAATATATACACTGCTCAAAAGAATTAAGGGAACACTTTAACAACACAGTGTAACTCCAAGTCAATCACACTTCTGTGAAATCAAACTGTCAACTTAGGAAGCAACACTGATTGACAATCAAATTATATTTATAGTAGATTATCAAAGTTGATTTAGATATAGGCAATTAGCAAGACACCCCCAATAAAGAAGTGGTTCTGCAGGTGGTAACCACAGACCACTTTTTACTTCCTAAGTCTTCTGGCTGATGTTTTGGTCACTTTTGAATGCTTGGGGTGCTTTCACTCTAGTGGTAGTATGAGACAGAGTTCACCACACACAAAAGTGGCTCGGGTTGTGCAGCTCTTCCAGGATGGCACATCAATGCAAGCTGTGGCAAGAAGTTTTGCTGTGTCTGTCAGTATAGCGTCCAGAGCATGGAGGCACTACCAAGAGACAGGCCAGTACATCAGGAGATGTGGAGGAGGCCGTAGGAGGGCAACAACCCATTAGCAGGACCGCTGCCTCCACCTTTGCGCAAGGAGGAACAGGAGCAGCGCTGCCAGAGCCCTGCAAAGTGACCTCCATTAAGCTACAAATGTGCATGTGTCTGCTCAAACGGTCCGAAACAGACTCCGTGAAGGTGATATAAGGGGTGACGTCCACAGGTGGGGGTTGTGCTTACAGCCCAACATCATGTAGGACGTTTGGCATTCCTCCAAATCAAATTACAGCTGAGAGTCTGCACTTTAAGAGCACATTGATTATATAACTGTGTGTTGAATATATTTTGGTAAAAAGCTAAAAATATAAATATATACTATATAAATATATAAATATAAACTTCTCAGTGTCCAAATATAAAGGAAGTTATAAGGACTGAACCGTTCTATTGGCAGAGCACCTGAGAGAGAGAGAACACATAACGGAGTCTACTAATTCTTACTTATCAGGATCATTTTATTGTGCTAACTGCTATTCCCCAAAGCCAATTAGATTTGTCTCTGCTTACAGGTCCATAGGATTGCAGTACTACTCAGAGGTGGGAGTTAACTCATTCGTCACTTTGCAGCTCTCATTTCTGCCTGAGAAAGAAAGCAGGAGCACACGCATAGCTGCCAGGAGTTTTTGTCCCGACTTTGGGCACCACACTGAATTTTGTTGTCAGTTACTGGTGCAGAGGAACAGCGGTGAGCATGTGAGTCTTGCTGAGGTTCTACAGGAAGCGATGGCCATTTTCACAGTTTATAACAGAGATAGAAGCAAAGGTGAGCACTCTGAGGGCAATATCCAATACTGGTTAGTCATATCAGTTCATCTATCTGTAATCTGTTAATCATTTTGGTAATGTTGCAGTAATATTTCCCCAGTATTATTCATATAATTGAAAGCCGTAATGTTTTAATAATCACTTCCATAAAACTGTGTTGGGGAGTGCAGTGTAAAGATGAATTAAAGAAGCAGCAGGTAAATTTTGCAGAATTCTTTTACCTGCAAGGAAACTATTGACAAGACTTGGTCAAGAAATTGATAAAACATTTTCTTTCGAAATCTTCTTTTTCAGTGATGAATACATCAAGATCTGAGGACAGTATTTTGGGATTAGTGAAAATTCGGCTAGCTGACCTCCTTTATAAAAGAACAGGTAAGAAGTGTGCTAAGGAAGGAACATTTAAAGGGCATGTGATGAATTTGTATTAGTAATTTGTATTATTTGTAACCACGTATGACATCAGTGGCTCCTTTTGGAGCCTGCTTCTTTACTTTCGCTGGACAACCCTTCCAAACGTCACAACGATGACATCATTTCCGGAAACGACTGCTCCCCATTGGTTCAGACCCTGCTAGTAATCCAAAAATCACCCAGTTTCGTTCTTTTTATGGGCCTTTATGTTAAAATATGTGTCTGCATCACCTTAACGTATTACATACAATTATTATGCTGTAAGGATGACCAATACTTAATCATTAGATTTGTCTCATAACAGTAGTATAACCTGTTTTTTTGTTTGTTTGTTTTTAGGTATATCTGGCTGGTATGGTCTCTCCCTCCCTCCAAGTGTGTCTTCACATCAAAGTCTAACCTCAGTCGGAGGGCTTGAGCTCTCCATAAAGTTCAGTCATCATACAGACCGTGAGCGTGTCCTCAGTTCAGCATGGAGCCATGGGTGGGAAATCGAGAGAGAATCTGTGGACAACATGGAGGATAAAGAGGAAGGAGACATCTCTTCAAAAACAATGACATTTTCTGTCTTTGCTCCCAGAGCCTGGCTACCTGTCCATTGCCTGTTACTCCCAGGTCACACAGAACTCCAGAGATCTACCTATTGTTATTATAGGTACAAGTTGTATGATCAGGAGGCCTTCTGCTCTGAGCTGAGACATCCAGTTCAGCAAGATGGTGAAAAAGTAGAGGGCATGGCTTCAGTGGCATTCTCAGGTACCCAACCCTTAGAGCTAAGAGTGGGTCAGCCACTGCTCTGGTATCTCAGGGAGGAGAGGCTGGACATGGAGTTGTGGGTATCCTTTAATAAGGAGAAGCGGATGCGGCCTCACAAGTTGGATCGCCTGGTGGGGTCCGCCTTTGTGGATCTTTCAGCCCTCACAACAACCTCAAAGCACAAACAGACAATAAGTGGTATGATAATTTTTTATTTCTATACTTCTAGGCTTGTTTGTCAAATGCACCAACCATTAATGCCCTGTCACACATTGACGATTTAGCCAGTGTATGACAACGTATGAGCATAAATTTCACAAATACACTGGCATAAGTCAAATAAGTTATGGCTTTTAAGTTACGTTTTGTGTAAGTTTATAGGATGCTGATAAGTGGTAGTTTGGCAAGGTGGTTGAAAAATTTTGTTCAATCGAATGGCTCATGCATTCTGCATACGCTGGCCATAAGTTGTAGATAAGTTACATGATTGTTCACACGTTATTTGTAAGTTAATCATAAGTTGAATATAATGTCTAGCGTACTTTGTTGTAGCCTATAAAAGGCTGCTGATCTCTGATTTAAATCAGATCCGCACTTGACATCGCAGTATCAACATCACCGTCATGTTGAAGAAATTGATGAGGTCATTCTGACGTAGGGGGACAGCTAGTAGGTATTCTTGTCTCATCCTTGCCAAATCCTCCATCTCTCGGTTGACATAGAGCCTTGAGGAGTACTGACTGGTTCCTCATTGGAACCGTATTTTATATATATCCTCCTTAGCACTGCATATACGACATACGTCAATATATGTTGGAGATAAGTTTGATATAAGTTAGCTATAAGGTTTTGATAGATTCTGGATAATATCCATCTGCTCTGCAATAAAGCCCATAGCCCTTAGTCCTGCACTGGGTATGCTTATTAAAAATAAAAGAAAATTTTGTAAACGTATTTCTGCTACTACACAGGAGTGCATGTTCAACATGAGGTGGCAATAATCAGTAATCTTGTCTTTTTTAATGAATACCACCAAAGTTGTAGACAATATTAACATAAACACTGTAGCACATAGACCCATCTGGTCTGTATCAAGAAATCTGTTGATTACTACAGACAAAAGTACATCAACATGCTGACTGTATGGGGTCTTTCTCACTCTTTTGTATTTGTGCTTTCTCTTTCTCAATCTTGTTTTCTATTTCTCTCTCCCTCTCTCTCTCCCTCCCTCCTTCCCTATCAGCGTACATCTGTTTCTCATCTGTCTTTTTGTTTTTGTCATACATTTTTAAGTAATAGTTGTTGTTTCATCTTTTTTTGCAAACACATCTTTGACCTTTTTATTTAGAGAGCATGGGGACCCAAGGTACTTGAGTATGTTGTGCATTGCAGTGCTGATTGGCTGTTATGCATCGCGATGCTGATTGACTGTTATGTATGGCAATGCTGATTGGCTGTTGTGCATTACGATGCTAATTGGCTGTTATACATCTTAATGCTGATCAGCTATTATATATTGCTAAGTTTCACGAAAGCACCACACTTAAGAAATAATTCAGTTCATTTTTAATTACTTTGCATTTGTCTGTTCAGTGTCCATAAGCACTGTGATGCTCATTGGTTGTTGTGCATCGCAGTAGTGATTGGCCCAATTTTACTTTTTTTTTACTTTTTTAGCTGGGTGACAAAGGAAGCAACATTTGTGGGAATTATCAAAGGATATGTGTAATCCATGTGATATTTCTGATGACTCTGTAGGTGTATATCCTCTGATTAAGCCTTCTACTGCTGACCTGGGTGGAGCTGCTCTGAGAGCCCACATCACTGTGACAGTAGGATCCATTCCACACACACCCAAGGCCCCACTACTCATTGAGGAGAAGGTGCAGCCAAGCCATTCAGAAGGAGAAGAAGAAGTGGAAGAAGAAGATAGAGGACCTTCGCCTGTACAATCCCACAATCCAGTCATTCAGTCCAGAGAGTGCTGTGTGTCTAACACTAAATCAATGTTAAGCTCAACTGGGATCACCAATGACAGCACCTTCATTGCAACAGTCAATGTCGAGCAAGCAATGCACCTGAGTTTGAAAGGTAAGATATACTACTGAAATAAAAACATCTTGCACAATGTAGTTCTTATACACAGGGATTGGAACGTGAGTGGGGTTGGGTTTTTTCTTTTTTACCCACACTCATCCAACTCTTCGATCCTGACTCAAAAATAGGTGTTCATCAATGAACCGCTATAAACCGTTAGTTTAACCTGTATATCCAAAACAAATGTTTTTTTTTTACATTGTTATAATAAGCATAATAATGTTGCTGAATAAATCAGAGAAACTGAGATATCAGTTCAGCAGCATCTACTGTATGTAACTTCACTATCAGCAAAAGAAACTCTGTCTCCCTCTTACTCTTTCTTTTTCTTTCACCCATATGTGTGCGCGTGCACACAATCACACACTCTCACACACATTAACTTTGAGCAAAACAATTAACCATAAAAAGCTAAAACTAATGTCTCTCTTTCGCCCACTTTCTGTCTTTCTGCGACACACAAACACATGCACACACACCATTAGTACGAGCAAGTAACCCATCAAAAAAACAAATTAACTAACTCGTCTAGGATTTACTTACTAACAGTGAAAAGGCAGTTAAAAGCTTGAGCTACTAAATAAGCAAAAACACTCGTAGTTAAAGGCAAATGTGAATGAGAGAGAGAGCATGAGAATGAGACACTGAAAGGATGACTCATAATCTTACTAGGCTCAAAAGTAACTGACCTAAACCCACCAGATGTGTTCCTCACTTTCTGCCAAGGCCCAATCCCTCACCTAAACCACACTAAATATTTCAAGGATTTGAGAATGCATCTCGATGAGTGAGAGCTCTTTATGGATAAGCATCTCTGGAGCTGATCCTTGGAAATTGTCCAGAGATCATATGTGAAAACAACTGGAGATTTCAAATGACAGTTTGCCAATGCCAATTTGCTTAGGACTGGCTGCCCCAGCAAAGTTAGACTGAGTGCAGAGCATGTGATGAGTGAAAAGAAGTGTTCAAGAACTTCAAAATTGCATCACATTTTCTAAAGGTAATACTTAATGCTGTTAATGTGAAAGTGCACACTGTATGCCTATAGTTAAAAGGGAATTAACAAATAACCTTTGTCGGGGAAATAAGAACAAATAAACCAAAGATATTTGTTTGGCCACAGTCAGAGTACATTTAGCGATAAGCAAGGTTGGAGATTAGCAAGTGAACAGTCAATTCTCAAAGCGGATATGTCAGAAACAGGAAAAATTGGCAAACGTATGGATCTGGGATACAGTTATGATGGCTTGATGGTCAGGTTTTTTAATCAGAGGTTTGATAACTGCCATTAATGAGATTGGTTCTGTCTCCTGAATGGGGCTAAAACTCTCTAGTTACTGATCTAATGGCAGTATATTATAGTTTACTGTTTTAATTATTGACATATTTGACTTAAGTTTATGGAATCAATTTTTTGCCTGATGTTTACAATTTTAACATTAAAAAGGTTTATGATGTTGTCACCGCTATAGGTTGACGGTCTGAACGTTTTATTTATGGTCTTATTCCTAGTTAATTCTGCAACAATATTAAATAAGTAATTTTTGTTATCTTCTATTAGGTTTGAGAAATATATTGCTCTAGAAGCTAAGAGCTTTTTTATAGTTAAGGTAACTCTCTTTCCATGCTAGTTGGAATACCATTAATTTAGTTTGACGCCATTTTCGTTCTAGTTTACGGGTGTTTTAGTGTGCGTGTATCATCATTAATTAAATTTTTTCTCTCTGATTGGTTTTCTTTTCAGAGGGGCTACATTATCTAGCATATAGCCTAAATTTGACTCAAAGCACTCGGTAGCTTGATCTAGTTCTGTTGGGTCTGATAGTGATCCAATCAGAACCCCCTCTGAACCCCCAGGCTCTTCCTCTTCCACAGAGGGTGTGTTGGTGGGATTGAGGAGGTCCTCGAAGTATTCCTTC
>JBCNYG010000013.1:23590616-23602225 GCA_039654305.1 Porochilus rendahli | reverse complement strand
GGAAAGGGGAATTATGTGAAAATGTTGTTTGTTGACTACAGTTCAGCGTTTAACACCATAATCCCCTCCACACTCACTACTAAGATGGAGATCCTGGGCCTCAGCCCATCCCTGTCTCACTGGATCTCCAACTTCCTGACAGACAGATCACAGGTGGTACGGTTGGGTAGCCATGTCTCAACCTCTATCACCATCAGCACTGGAGCCCCCCAGGGCTGTGTTCTGAGCCCCCTGCTGTAGTCTTTATACACCTATGACTGTGTAGCCACTTCCAACTCAACCAACATTATTAAGTTTGCGGACGATACTGTGGTGGTGGGCCTGATCTCAAGCAACGACGAGACGACCTACCAAGAGGAAGTCAGAAACCTGGAATTATGGTGCCAGGTCAACAACCTCCTCCTCAACTTCAACAAGACTAAGGAGCTGATAGTGGATTTCAGTACAGAGCAGGAGAGGAATTACCAGCCCCTGAACATCAACGGGACCCCAGTGGAGAGAGTGGACAGTTTCCGGTACCACTTTACAGACAGTTGTCACTTTTTGCACACAGACACTTTACAGACTCTGCAAGAAAATCGCCACTGAAATAACTTATTGCCTGCACATCTACATTTTATGTTTTACATTTTTTACATTTCATATATGTTTCATATATGTTTTACATTTTTTACATTTCATATATATATAATTTTTTTGGTATCTTATATTTTATCTTATATTTTATTTTATTTGTTTTATTATTTCTACCCCCTTGTAATTTAAAGTCCTTTAAATTTCTTGTTATTGTTCTTTTTGTTTTTGTTGATTGTTTGATAGTATATTCTTTACATCTTGGACAGTCGTACTAAGCATTTCACTGCATATTGTACTGTGTATAATTTGTACATGATAAATAAAATTTGAATTTGAACCAACTTTCTAAACATTACTGCAGACCAAGAAACCACCTTTATGGCAATGGCATTCTGTAAGGGCTGTGGCCTCTCAGTGCCAGATACCACAGCACACATTTGGCGCTCTTGTGGAGTTCATGCCTTTATGGGTTGGAGCTGTTTTCATGGCATAGATAAATACACAGTAATAGACAGGTGGTTTTATTGTTATGGCTGATTGATGATGCCTTTGTATTCACAGGTTGTCCTTTAACTGAGCATAGTAACAGCCCCCTCAGCTGTTGGGTGTCTTATGTAACAGTTGATGAGCCTGCTGTGGTGAGCACAGATACTGTGCAGGCCAGTGACTCTCCTGTGTGGGACCATCTGCAGGAATGCAGGTTAACTTTATTCTTTCTTATGCACATGGACACACAAGTATGCACACACAAGAAGTTAATTAACAATATCAACATTCTTTTTTCAGGCTTTCAAAAGAGCTACTTTTAGATCCACAGCAGTCTCTGGTGTTTAAAGTTTGGTACAAAGGAGGTATAATCACATTTAGCACATTGATTTTTACTACATATGAAGTCTAATTTAAATTCTGTTTCCGATTTTCTGTTCCCATGTTGCCATGGGCTTGCTTATTAGGGATATGTAGAGGTTGTAGAAAATTTTTTAAATTCCTTTAACTATTTAAAGCTGCTTTGCAACAATGTCGATTGTAAAAACCACTGTACAATTTAAACTGAATTGAGTTGAATTTACCTGGTATACATTTTTATCAAATTAAGTAACTGTTGATCTTAAAATGTTACCATTTATGGTTATGGTTCCTTTTCCTGTTTTCCTGATAAACAGAAACAGAGGGTGTGATTGGCTTTGCTTCAGTGGACCTATCCCCACTACTGTCTGGTTTTCAGTCTGTGTGTGGCTGGTACAACATTACAGACTTAAGTGGACAATGTCAGGGCCAGATCAAAGTGACTGTGTCTCCACTAAAGGGTGTGCAGGAGCTCCGTGCTCAAAGGCAGGCCGTGTATGAAAACACTACAGCAGAATCCAATGTACGTGTTTTACAGACTCTCTTAATTTGTATGTACTGTACTTGTCCTTGATGTTCCCATATACATAATGCCTCAAACTAGAGGGGGGAAAATGGGTAGGATTACCTTACTGTATATGTCTTTTAAGCAGTTGAGAATTTAAACAGGAGTTATCCATTCTGGGATTTCTCAATGATTCCGCCTTTTTCCCTCCAGCCAGTCGGCAACAAGGTGCATTTGTGCTGTGCCTGAGAATAAATGCTGCCTGGTGCTGATCAACTGGAATAGTGTTAGGTGGCTCAGTCCAGCTCTGGCTTGGTACAAAGTCAGGGCTGTGTATGAATACCAGATTTTTTTCAGCATGTACACAGAACAGACAGCTAGAGAGGAATGAGATTTTCTGAATTTGATAAAATCTATTGGATTAGAATCGCATAACACAAAGTGTAATTAAAAACAATAAAACTGTTTTTTACTTTAAAAACTATAAAAACAGTTAATGTGAAGCATATTAAAATATTGTACTATACACAATGTAAAACTAGGATTTTTGCTTTATACGTACTAATGGTGAATATAGAGAAATATCTATGTTTTTTTTTCAGCCCATGCCACTGTGTTACCAAACCACAGCTGTGTACAGCAGCTTCCCCAGTCACATCAGCCGCTTCTCTGAGCAGAGGATCAGCACATCTGAGCATGAGGACCAAATGGTTTTTAAAAGGTATGAGCTTTAAATACAGTGGCTTATTTTCTAAGTAGGATTAAATAAGTTCATACTGACCACCATATGAATAAAGTGAAAATGACCATATGTGGCATTAAAAATAATAACATTAATTTAGCTTTAATTAATAAAATAAAGCCAAAACAAAATTTCTTGGTAGTAAGTGATTGTGAATTATTTAAAACGTGTCTTACAATTGAATGTTTGTTTCTGTTTTTGAGGTACATTTTGCCATCAGTAAAAATTATTAATAACAGAAAAACCTCAAATAATCATATATCATCAAAAATTCCTTATAAATTCCGTGAATGACTGTGACTGTGAATTTGATGATTTAATGGATATTGCTACTGTTGCTGACAAGTTTTCATTTTCAGTTCTTAGAGTGGAAGAATGGAAAGTTTTGCAAGCTCTTCTGTTACACTGAAAATGTGTATATTTTACTTACCATTTCACTTTTCATTTACGAAGTTGCAGTTTACTAAAATGCTTTTGATAATTTTGGTTGCCTTGGACCCCCAGTGCAGATAACTGGGTTCTCAAAGGCCGGCATGCAAAAGAACCATTGCTCTCGTTCGTAAAGAGTAGGCACTCGCCCAGATTCAGCTGAGACTGACGCCAGCCTCCTCACGACCATAATTAGGATTAAGCGGTTCATCGGCAGATCATCTGAAAAGCTATCATGGAACACACGTTTACAACTATGTTTACCCAGAGGAAACCAAACCGACAAGGCCAGGCTCAACTAAAACTGTATTTTGCCTGTACGATTCACTGGGACGCTACTTAGATCAGAAAACACTTATGCAGCAAATGTCATTTTAACATCACTTCCGCTGCACCTTTCGCAAAACAATGGCATCCCCTGTACGATGATTTATTTCTCAATTAATTTTTTTTAGCCCGCAAATAAGATTAGGATAACAATAGCATATTTTGATGAACATGAACATTTTGTAGCTTAGTTACACTTTTATTTAAATAAAATTTTACCTAACTTGCTTCAATTTTGATTTTTGCATTTGCTTCTAATGGACCTTTTGGCTTAGAAAGTGCAAAGTGCACATCATTCCAAATTGAAAGGCATCTTTAAGCATCTGATTAGGTTTTTCTGGCAGTAAAATATCTCATCCAAACATAATGGAGCAGTTTGTCACTTGTTACTTAAAAGGTTTACAGTGGCTCTAAAAATTACAAACTGCTGCTTTAAGTGGATAGGTCCATGTTACATAAAATGTTGAACATACTTCCTACGTGGTTTTGACATATAATAGCTTTGTGTTTTTTTGTTTTGTTTGTTTGTTTGTTTTTTGTTTGTTTGTTTTTACTGTAGGTAATGTAAAAAGGTAAATTAACTATGCAATCATAGTTAAAATTGGGATATAGGATAGTTTAACTAAACAAAATCTTATTAATCTAAATTATCTTAAAATTAGACAAAAAATAGAGTTTATTTTGAGTTAATCTCATTATTGTTGGATTTTTTTATTTTGTTTTGTTTTGTTTTTTGCCTTAGGTCACACCTGCTTGATCATCAGAATAAGCACATTGAAAATGTTCGCATGTCCCATAAGACTATGCGGGAGAAGGAAAGTACCATCCTGAGTAAATATGCAGGAGATAGGCAGCCCTCAAGCTCAGCATTATTTTCAGCCCTCAGGTATCATTTACCTTTCTTTTGCTGGTGCAAATTAGGTTGTGAATTGTGATAAATATTCTTCTGTTGTTGGATCTGTGCTTAAATTGACTAGAGAGATGAGCGATGTGATGAGAAATATTTGTGATGTTTGTGAATCAGGTTTTATGATTTTTCAGGAAAAACCTCAGTGATCTGGATAAGATCCAAAACTATTTCAGCCACAAGTTGTCTACACCTGTGTTCTCTGTACTGGGAAAGCAAGCTCAAAACTCTGTAGCCAGAGAGGGTCATGGGGATTCAGAAAGAGACACGCAACAGCTACTGCTCAGATCTAACCAACTGGTAGGAGAGGTCAACGACATCATTAAAAGTAAGATTTTCATCAAAGTTGCTGTACTAAATGTTATTTTTTAAAACTGTTCATGATGGAAAATATATGGTCATGCTTTTACAGATATATGTGATCATCAAACCAAAGGATCGTCTTCAAACACAAATAGGAATCCTCCCCCACCAGCTGATACTGAAGTGTCTGTTTTTTCAAGTATGGAACATTCAACGTTAACAGAGTCCGAGAACTGTGAGAAAAAGAAACTTATGGAAAAAGGCCCAGAAGAAAAGATTAATTTTAGTTCACCTCTTATGTCTCTTACTTCAGAAGAACCTGATCCTCGGAATGATGAACTTCATCAGGACAGGCTTTCCACTGAAGATGATAATAAAGAAGAGGATGAGGTTGATGACGATTATCACGAGGAGTTCGAGGAGACATTAATAGAACCTCGGCCGCTCAATGAAGTGACTTCAGCCACAGACAGAACAAGCCCCTGGACTACTGTTCTGTCCGATCCTGAACTTGGCTCTGTAGAAAGTCTTGAGTTAACAGAGCAGCCTGTAGACCTCCTACATGAAAATGGAAGAGAAACGGCAATGACCCCACCACTTACTACCTCAAAACCACAGGGAACTGCCACTGACTCTGATCTCTCTGCTGGGTCTGACTCATGTGAGAATGCAGAAGAATATGCAGAAGATCTCGATAATATTTGTGTGGAACATGAAGATGAAGAGGTGGTTCTTAACAAGGATTCCTCACAAGGCACCAGGCAGGTGACGGACTATGATCAGCCTTATGAAACAGCAGATACTGATGATGACTCCTCATTATCTTCTTGCTCTGGATCTAGCATAAAGGCAAACAGTGAAATTGAAAAAGAAGAAACTAAAGTTAAACTGTATCCTTTTTACCTGCAATACTGTCAGGGGATTTTTAGCCACTCAAGAAAGAAGTCAAATTGACTGTACATGAATTATTCATTCATTCATTCATATAACCAACCGCTTACTCCTACCAGCGTCGCTGGGAGGCTAAAGCCTATCTCAGCTGACTGTAGGTGACTGGTGCAGGACAACACACTCAGCCATTCAACCTGCACCTAGGGGCAATTTGGAACAGCCAGCTAGCCTAATGTGTAGTTCCTGGAGGAAACCCAAGAAAGCATGGGAAGAATTTGCAAACTCAAGAACTACTTAAAAAATGTGTTTTGTAGTCCTTAAAATGTTTTCCTTGAAAATAAGTGTGATTTTTGGTGATAATTTTTAAATTGTTATGAGAACCTTAGAGATTGTTATGAGAACCATGAGACACTGAAGGCTGTAGATGCAATACAGTATAACATCTCAAGGATAAATACATTATATACGATATGCATCTTATAGGTCATATCCTCTGTAATTGCATGACCTTGATTATAAATGCAAATCCATGGATCTTTTTAGATGTTTTTACACACATTTTTTTTTGTTTTGCACAGTGATGTTTCCACCAACAACAACAACACCAAGTGCCTAGAACATTATAGCGATTTTCATTTGGCTTCTGCTTATGCCTTAACCCACTTTGTTCCAGCTTTGACACTGTAGAGGTTCCAGACTTCTTTCTTCCATCTCACCACTTGGAGGCATCTATGAGAGTGCTACGTTTAGCTCCTGTTTTTCCCTCAATTTCCCCTGATCCTGTAAGTGATGCTGCTTTATTGCTTTTCTTTTAAATATTACTCCAAACCTGTTGCATATTCAAATCACAGCATATAAATTTCAAGGATGACATCATACTGGAATTTTTGTGGTGTAAGCTATGATGCTACATCTGCAAAAAAAAGCCTACGTACTTTCCAAGATCTTTTATGAAATGTGATGTAGACCAAATTGTACCCACAAAAAATATTTTTTTAAAACAGTTGTGAAATCTGTAAATCAAAAATGATGTTGAAATAGCCAAAAAGAGTCGTTGACCTTGTCGCTATCAGTGATGGAAATCGCTGTTTTCAAAAGCTCCACTCACTTGAAAATACAAGAAACTTGGTAAACAGGTTCCACTCCTCACAAAGAATAACTTTGCTCCATGGATATTTCCAGTCAGCCATATTGGATTGTGAGCAAATTTGCATAAATGTGATTTTAACCTGGGGTGACTTGTATGTTCTTGAAATACATTATCTTGAGCCAATTTCCAAACTTAAGTCAAAAAAACATGGCCACCACAAGCCAATGATTATTGGCTTAAATAATTGATATATTACGTCATTAAATATAAAGCAATTCAAATTCTAAATGGTCGATATCATTCACCCAATGCATCAATCATTCTCAAATTTCCTACGTACAATGACAAGGCCTCATTGAAAGGATATTCCAACTTTGTACGCGATCTTTGCAAAAATAAAAAACAGCACTTTAACACAACCATTTTGAATATATAAAAAATATATTTTAAGATCTTCAACAGGTATAACTTTTGAGGCACAATTTTACTTGTTAGGCATTTGGGGTTTGCTAAAACTGTGAAGGAAAAGTCTATATGCCAGAGAATATTGGAGCTACAGTATGCATCAGTCAATTTGCAGTGGTGACAGTGATGCTTTTTTGGATATTTTATTATCATGAGTTTCTGAACCACTGGCCAGATCAAGAAAAAACCTGGTATGTAAAGCTCGTCCACTGACCTCCGTGTCATTTCAAAACCCCCAGTGAAATTACCTCATTGATGCTGAGACCCATGAATTTCTGCTTGTAGCTATATTTATTATTGAAGGAGCATGTAAAATTTAATGGATCCTGACATTTTGGGGCTCCTTTAGCACCCCTACTTTCAGCATACTTGCATAATAATACATGTTCGCTCAGCTAAAGTGTTGTTTTTATTTTTATTTTTCAATTCTTTGGAGTGTTGGTGTTGTTTTTTGGGTTTGAGTTTCAGAGCTGATTGCTTTTTATATAATCTGTCATAGGCTTCCAGAAAGTCTGAGTTTACATATCAAAGAGCGACTCGGCCTCGGCTCAATGTTCCACTATCATCAGCGAAGAAAGAAGAAACAAAGCGAATTGCAAAAATTTTCGCTTCACATTTTACACAGGGAGATTAACGTCTTTGTATAATATTGTTGACTTTTTGTTCTGTAATTATTTTTGTGATGCAGACTTTTTGTTTAATAACTTGATGGCTTTATTTATATGATCTTTGTTATGTGAATAATATATTGAATAATGTTAGAAATAAAAAATATATTTTGCGGTGAAAGTATTTCCATTCTTTTGAAATAAGTGTTTATTTGAATAATTATACATGTAATTAAGATAATTAATTTTGATCCAGTGTATAAATAATGAGTACTTGCATGGAAGACTGCAGCAGAAAGCCCATAAGCACTTGGCTGATAGATACGAAGATTTGAATCAAAGGGAACAATAATAGGCACTGACAACAATGTAAAAGAAGCCTTAAGCGGCGTTCACACAAAGTGAGGGCTGACATGCAGTCATGCAAAGTCAATGATTGTGTGCAAAATGAGTAATGAGGAGAGATTTTCTCAAGCGACATGAAGTGGGTGGGCACGGAGTTCAACAGAGCTGAACATTCAGACGATTAGCAGAGCTTAAAGATGGCGATGATTGATCAATGTCACTAAACACAGAGTTCACCAGAATCCTTTTGTAGGGAAACACTGAACATTTTAATGAATCCACTCACATCAACATGGAAGAGAAGTTTATTATGGCAGTGTCTAAATATCCTGTGCTTTAGGGGTGCACACAGAAATTTTACATGGATAATAACCACAAATGATGTTTGTGTCTGCGTCTTGTGAGTTTATATACGTTCAACTCTTACTGGTTTATAATGCAGCCTCTGTTCTATACTTGATACACAATAACAATGATAAAAGCTCTCACAGACTTGCTGGGTGGAACTAGCTTGATGCTGATCACAGTTTTTACGGAAAATCGACTCAGGATTTTATATATATGTGTGTTTATGTATATGTGTATATATATTTGTATATATATATTTGTATTAGGGTGGCCTAATATGGGAAAATTAAATTGTAGTATTTTATCCTGGCCAGGTTAAATTATTGTGACACTTCATACAAAAACTGCAAATGTAAATTTTGAGGCTCCATATTTACTGCTTGCTCAATGCGGCCAAAGTTGAGCACCTGTTTGTCAAGTCTAGCACGTGAGACTATACAATGTGATCTTGAAATTCGATAAAAAGTTTCTTGAAAAGGATCCACATCAATGGGAAGCAGGGGCTGTGTTGGCCTGTGGTAGGGTGCTGGATTACTGATCCCAAGGTTGGGGGGTTCAAGCCCTAATGTCACCAAGTTGTCACTGTTGTCCCCCCAGTGCAGATTAACAATACAAAGGAAAGCTCTTGATTTTCATAAAGAGTAGGCTGCATTGCCGTCAGTATGGTTTTGCACTGAGATGCCTACAGCCTACCCGTGACCCTTAGGATTAAGCGGTTCAGAAAATGAATGAATGAACACTGGGAAGCAGAACAATCATACAAGGAGGTTGAAGTTATTGTAGGCTACTTTCCCTGCGAGTGACAAATGATTTGGCAGAAAGAGCAGTGGCTCTCATGCAGTCTTTCAATGAATCTCTGGCCCACAAAGAAGTACAGAAACATATTGTTAGCCAAAAGCAGTAAAGGGAAATAACCAATAAACTCTGTTTTCATTATCAAGTAATTTTTACAAGTAAAAGCTTAATTTTCTTTAACATAGCAAGTTCTAAATCCACTCCGATTGTGTACCATGTAGCCTCTTTCTCCCATATGGCAGACAATGAAAACCTGGCCAGCATTCATTTCAAAACTTTGAAATGACGCACCCTTATATATACATACATACATACATATATACACACGTGTGTGTATACATGTATGTGTGGGAGTAAGTTTAAGACTTTTGCACAGTACTGTATGTGTGTGTATGATATAGTGATATTTAAAGCAGAAACACAAACAATTCCCTTTGTTAAGAACACTAGTTCATGTAGGCATTTATTTAATCAACCACTCATGTTTCAACAGTGCAGTGCATAAAACCATGCAAATACCATTAATGCTCAGAAGTCCACATCAATTGCGATGCATTGGTTCTAATAATATTTCTATCTATTACACCTATGGGCTTGGGGAATGGGAGTAGGGTTATGTGAGCATGACCACTTTTCCAGTGGGTACAGAAAAGAATGACCCCTTAAAAATATTCACATTCTGTTGTCTTTAAACCTGTAGTAAAGAGACACACACACACACACACACACAAAAAGCAAGGGTTTAGAAACAGAAGAAGGTATATTTCAAAAGAAATAATAAAACTAGAATACTGCATTTTACTCTCAAACTTACAGATTACATC
The DNA here is from genome assembly GCA_039654305.1 of Porochilus rendahli. Classification (NCBI taxonomy): domain Eukaryota; kingdom Metazoa; phylum Chordata; class Actinopteri; order Siluriformes; family Plotosidae; genus Porochilus; species Porochilus rendahli. The sequence goes on along the minus strand of JBCNYG010000013.1, from coordinate 23,592,224 downwards.
TGATTACTTACCAATTTTTTACTGTTTGCATCCTCTGGGTCTGTGCTGAGCTGATGGCAGCCATGATAATAAAATTAAAATTCTGTTCTTTCCTCCACCTCAAGATGGCATTGTTTACTAATATCATCACCCCGGTACAGGTGTCACTGAGACTTTCATGCTCATGACCAGAATCATAATGGTGGATTCCATTTAGTATTTGGATACGTAACACTGTATTTTATGTGTATTTAATATGCTTGGTATCTGAATGGGCCCTTTTTAAAAGTCTTTAACACTTTTAATGCACCAGACCACACATACACACAAACACACACAGCTGCTTCTAGCTCTCTCTTTAATCACTATCTTCTTTCCATCTGCAAACACGCACACAGAAACATGGCTGCTAACTATCCACTGGTGTAACTAATTCATGTTACCTTCTGGCTGTGCTCTACTCCCTTCTCCTCTGCATAAAGAGCTCAACTACAAGGTTACAATGAGACCAGAATCAAACTATTTAATATTACTGCTAAAAAGTACATCTGGCAAAGAACAAATATAACTATCCAAAACACACCATACGGTAAAACATGGGGGTGGAAGTGTCATGATGATGGGGTGTCTCTGCAATAGGGACTGGGGCATTTGTCAAAATGGATGGAAAAACAAATAGGACAAAATAACATCCTTTAGCCATCTCATTGATTCTGTGCTTATTATTATTTAGATTTTTGATCTACAGGACATCTTTCACTTAACTCTTTTAAGTTCCATTCATAAATCTATCCATTTTGGCTGCTTATCTGAGGTCGGGTCACAAATGCAACAGTTCTAGGAGGGAACCCCAGGCAGCTCTCTCCCTGGCAACACTCTCCAACACCCTGGAGTAAACTTTCCCAGTGAGCTGGGAAGTGTAATTCCTTGATAGTTGAAGCATCTTTGGTCCCATATTTTAAAAATGGGGACCACCACTCCATTCACTCCTCACCACCCCAGTCACTCCTCAGGTGTTGTCCTGGAGGTCCATGCGACATTGACAAGGCATGTCAGCCAAGAGAGCCTTCTGCAACTTGTGGCAAATCTCATCCACCTGCCACCAAGGAGCTATTTGAGTACCTCAGTGACCTCTCTCCTCACTGCCATCAAGCCGTATGCCAGAACCTCCTTGAGGCCAAAAGTCCTTCTCCTAATCCCCGAATTTCTGTTCGTTTAGGTTTTTGCTTATGTGTCTGTCAAAGCTTTAGCCCTTTTGGTCATTTCTTACCTGTCAGTGCCTCACAAGACCTCTGGGACAATCAAGCCTGAAGGCCTCCTTTTTCAGCTTGATGGCTTGCCTCTGTCCCCCACTGGGTTCTCAGGTTGCCGCTGCAACAGGGATCGATGTCTTTCTGGTTAGAGTTCCTGGAAGTAGTATCTATAATGGAGGCTCAGATTATGGACCATTCAGATTCCATGTTCCCATTTTCTCTCTTTTCTGGGAAGCCTGTCCACTAGATTTTGGAGTGTGGATGTGAGATTTGTGGTGATTCATTCACTAAAGCATTATTATGGCTAAAGTCAGTGCTCTGTGCAGCCAACTCACCTTTTTCCACTCCAACCTTTGCAAGGCATGTCTTCAAGATC
>JBCNYG010000013.1:23547748-23560196 GCA_039654305.1 Porochilus rendahli | reverse complement strand
AGATAGATAGATAGATAGATAGATAGATAGATAGATAGATAGATAGATAGATAGATAGATAGATAGATAGAGGGCTGAAAACCAAGTGGTCTAAACAATGGAATGCTGTTTTTGAGAAAAATTAAATGAATGTTTTTGCAATATATGAAAATAACATGATATGATTCAACGTCATAAAGCCTCAAGCTCTCAGCCCTGGATATATTACAGGTTTTTTCTGTTTTGATTTTGTTGTATACTGTAACCATTTTGACAACTTTTTTGTAATCAATAAGTGTCTTTTTCTCCATAGATGCATATTGTTCACATAAAAGAAATTTACTCTTCTGTACAAGAGGCTGTTAAAGACCCATCTGGAATAGCAGTTCTTGGATTTTTGTATGAGGTCTGTTCTTTAAACAACAAAATAAAATGCATATGCAATAAGGAAATTACAGCTGAAATTGTACCTTTTAACTCACTGTCCACAAATCATAATATTTCTTTTACAGATGCTTATTTTACAGAAGTATAAAGCCATATATCAATATCAAACTCTTACTGTTTAGTATTACCATCTCGTTCAGCTCATTCACCTATATAATATCATGACTTGTTCTATTAACAAATTACATATTCATTATTACAAATTTCTTGTCAATGAAGGTTAAACTCAAACTTTAGGCCAACTTTTTAAAAACTTGATCCACATAATCATAACTGTGTTAAAAAGTTGGCATTTGCTAATGTTGCTAATTCATTACTTTTCGTTTTTTTTTAAAGGATTTTCTAACAGTTTATTATAAACTTGTTTCATGCCAGATGTGTTAAAGGTTTTAAAGAGGTGCATCAGTATTATTTAGACTGCTAAGAAAATATGCCTTTATTCATGATTAATTAGGAATTAGTTCAACATTAAGGATTAAATGCAGGTTTTTTCATGGATCATATAGTAAATACTTTAAGGTACATAGCAGTCACTTGTAAATTATCCAATACAAAGCAGTCAGTGGTGGACATTTTTATGTCAGAGAACTTGTTGCCCTTTCTTATCTTCCAGGAATCAGCCAGTGAAAACAAGAAATATGATTCTATCCTAAATGCTCTGCCTAACATCACAATTCCTGGTAAATCTCACATATTTATATCACTTCTTTCACTGTAATGCTCTTTTGCTATTTTCTGATGATCATATGGCACACATGTAAGAACAAATTAAAAATTCAAAGGTATGTTTTTATTGTCATTTAAGTTGCTGTCATGTCCTGAGGCTGACTGAATTTTTTTTATCGAACAAATTCACTTGCAGGCAACTCAGTCAGACTAGAATCTGTGAGTTTGGACCTGCTTATTCCTTCTCACGATGCCCTGATGCACTACTTTCGCTATAATGGCTCGTTGACTACACCTAATTGTTTTGAGTCAGTCATTTGGACTGTATTTGAAAACACCATTAAACTTAGCAAGAAGCAAGTAAGTTATGGTCTCAACTTGATCTCACATAAAATTTATGAGTTTCTACAAATGAGTGCAACTAAAACCTGCCTCTATGAGTGCAACTATAACAGCTCATTAAATTTTATACCACATACTCTATGCTTAGCCAACCTTGGTTTGGAGTTTGGAGTTGAGTAACAGTATTGCCCAACCTGTGTTACATCCTTTGTTGCTCAGTTTAACAGTCAAATGAACAAACAATACTTACACTGAATAAAAATCCCTCATATGCAGTCAGTATATGAAGTCTTGAGTGTTTGGTTGACAACTGACTTCGGTGTCCCTTTTTCCACAGCTATCTGCATTCTCTAAACTCCAGTTTGAAAATGGGACTGCCATGACTGAAACATTTCGCCCTGTGCAGCCACTCAATAGTCGACACATCTTTTATTCTGGAAGCAATGTTGCATCTGTCAGCACAGTTCTGGTTGCTAGTACTATATTCATTACCTTATTGACTTTTTAGGAGGGGGGGGGGGGGGATGGTTGTAGTCTGTTAGTGTTTAAAGTCACTTGGATGTTAAATACTTTTTTAAACTGTATTTGTTACAATGGGCAATTTTCAGTTGTTATTCTTCCATCTTATTGTAACTGTTTATACCACGTTTATGATAATTTTATGTGTTTTATACTACCAAACTGCTTAATCCTACTAAGGTCATGGGGAGGCTGAAGCCTATCTCACCTGACTCTGGGTGAAGGTGGAGGCCCGGTGGTAGTGTGCAGGATTAGTGATCCCAAGGTCGAGGGTTCAGGCCCTATTGTCACCATTGTCACTGCTGTCCCCCCAGTGCTGCTAACTGGGTTATGGAAGCCATCAAATACCATGTCTCTCACAGTCTGTGGTGAGAGGCATGTAAAAGGTGCTAGATCCTTTACCTACAAGTTTCTTTAAACAGAATATTAAATGAAGTCACTTCCTCCCTTGGCACTGGTCCTTTAAACTAGCAGTTATCAAACCTCTGATTAAAAAATCTTGCCTCAACCCCTGTCAGATCTAAGGGTTCTTAGATCCCTTAGGCATAGAGCATTCCAGATTCCGGTTCTGTAAGCCTTAAATTTTTTTATCCTTCTGGTTCTCTCTTTTTTGTTCTGTGGTCATAGTCAGTTTTGCAGGAGTCCCTGCTTTCACTCAACATTGATAAATGTTGACTTTTTTAGCCATTACACTGCTATGGTTCAGTTTGGGAACATTAAATATGTGTGCTTGTTGTTGAGGTACACATGCTACTTCTAAATTACGAGTGATCCTAATCTTTTTGCTTTTTTAATCTTTTGCTCTCTTTTTATGATTCGTCCTGATATGTCACTACTGGTTGGAGTCTCAGCTTGGAAGCCCCTTGCTCTTATACTTAGGTGGTCCATCAGATCTGACGATGACATCTGTGCAGGTGTGAACTCACATGTGTCTCTGAAGTCCAATGTGGCATCTATATGTACGTGCATGGTGATAGCAGGAAAACTGTTCTGAGTCACTGGATGTTTCAGCTGGTGTCTTTCTCCTAGCATGCACCTCAGTGATTTTGTCTAAGCAGTTGCTTTTAAAGTTTTTCTGGGCAAGGCATGTCATGTCACATCATCTTGATGGATCCTGTTCATTTCTTCCAGCTGCTTTGGTACTATGCCAGCATGAGAGATGTTAGGCTTGACACAGTCTTTGAGGCATTCCACTAGCCCACCTTGCTTCCTTTCACCTTGGCGAAGTTTGCCGTCGAGGAACTGTTTTGGGATCTAGTAGTCATCCATGCTCATTACATGCTGTGCATCTCACTTGCACTTTCAGGAACATAGCCTTAATGTTGGTTGTTTCAGCACAGTCCAATACCTAGAAACTTATAATCTTTTCCTGCCATTTGGTGCCCATGTTGATAGCAGGCGACACATGTGAAAGCAACTGAATGTGACGACTATATAAGATCCAGGTTTTGCAGCCACAAAGGTGGCTGGTGAGCACAACTGTCTTGTACAAATTGGGCTCAGGTTCACAAAATACTGAAGTGATTGGATGTTGGTGAACTTTTTGAAGTTTTTGAGCTGAGATGACAGGTAATTTTAAACTTGAAAAAAATAATGCTCCAGGGGATTGAGCTTATTTAACTGCAGAATGTATTCGAGGTTGTGGTGATTGGTGTATACTATAAATGGCTGCTGTGCCCTCTTCATTCCTCCAATGCCAACACACAGAATTAGAGTTTCCCAGGAGTTGCTGCTGCGACAGAACCAATTTCAGACCTACCTCAAAGACATCAACCTCCAAGAAGAAGGGTTTTGGGGACTTGGCATTTTTTAGGCATTTGGGATTACCTTAAGGGAAATTACAGTGGAGCTGCAGTGGAACAAAACCCTCAAAGAATCAATGGTAAAAACTGGCAAAACCCAGAAACTGCAATACCTCCTTTACCAGCCACTCACCCTCTGGCATCTCAGACATAGTCAAAGTCTTTTTATGATCCATGCTTACCCCATTGGCCCAATCTAATAATTGAGAAAGGCTCAAGAATTCAGAATGCTCATTAGCAAGCCCGTATGGATTTACACTGTACTTATATACATAGCACATATTGAACATTTGCAGACATAGTGCTCAGTGTGTAGTGCTAAATGTGTAGTGCTACATTGCGATTTCCATTCAACTCCTTCTCAAATAAAGATCTGGTAGTAAGCATTCCGCACAGCAAATTTGGTGTAAAATTTGGCCTCATGGAGTTGTTCAGTGTCTGACACGATAAGCAGAAAAAAGTAAGGATACTTCACAGTGACTGCATCAAGCCAATTGGAGTCGAAGCAGAGCCAAAGTACACCACTTTTTTTTTTTTTCAAAAAAGATGCTAACGGAAACAGGAGAGGTGAAGCAGCTAATGAGCACAATTTTAAACCTAAAACGGAGGGTGATGGTGCCTTTTACAGTGTAAAAATCTTATGCCAGTGGCGAATATTTATACAGACACAGATTGGTTACTGAAAAACAAGGACGCAAATTAAACTGAGCTTTGGAAATTAATTACATAAGATAAGACAGTACATGGTCACTTCTTAAGGAGCATTGAGCAAGCCAATGTCCACTGTCGCTGCAGTACAAGCATAACCCCTTACGTTGGTGGCAGGTGTGTCAGTAGGCTGATAAGTAAGACGAGCCTAGACACATGCGTTCTCTAGGACAGGTGTGATGTAGAAATTCAGACTGTTCTGACATTCCCACAGTGTAGTATGATGAGGTGAAAATGAGGAATGAATTTGCCCCTGAGATGCTGATCCAAAGTTGTGACTAGAAAGACTCTAGAATGACTTAATCTTGTAAAGCAAGTAATATTTTATAATACTTATTATTACATACTTTTATATTACATATTACATATTTAATATATAAAAATATCGAATATTTATTCATTTATTTATTTTCTAAGCTGCATAATACCTATTCAGGTCACTTGAAGGCTGGCGCCCATTTCAGACAACTCTGGGCGAGGGTGGGGTACACCCTAGACAGCTCACCAAGCCATCACAGAGCAAATGTCTAGTATATTGCACACTAATATTTTGTTGGTTCACCTTTAGCCTTGCTTAAAGCACACGTTTGCTGTTATACACAACCTGGGGCAGTGTCACAACAATCTTCTACCTAAAGTTGTTGTTTTTTCCCTTTTTTTTGCCAAGATCTTCAATTTATGACAAGAGGACCAATCACGCAAACAATAAATCAAAGTCAGTTTAGGGTGAGATTAAACTAATAAAATGTCAGATGAATGGGGAAATGGTCAGTGGGCACTGCTATCATTTGACTTTAGCAATTTTTCTTGTTATATGATATGCTGCCTAGAAAAAAATGTGTTGTTTGAATTAGAAATAAAGACATTGCTCCTTGACTGTCATAGTTAGGAATCTTTTCTTCATTGTGGTCCTCTGAATCTCTTAATTATTGTCCTCTGCTTTTCTCTGGTTCTCTGTCTCCAACAATGATGCTCAAAATCTCCTGTGCTTTGCAGTAAAGGTGTGACTGAAATTCACAGTGCTCAAGCGACCATGGCCTACGCCACCCCTTGAGAGCTCCAGTTTTTTTACATTTACTGTTTTAATAACTTTCAGATTTTTTAAAGATTTTGAAACCTGCCCACTGTCCACATGCACTGATGATAGGGAAGCAGGCCTGGGTCTGAGTCTTATTATTCGGTTCAACCCAAAGTATTTGGTCAAGTCAAGGTCAGGCTTCCCTTCATTTTTTGCACTGAGGCCTTGTGATGCTGGACAACAGCAAAAGCAAGGTACTCTATGAACAGCTCAAATTCTAATTCTAATTCTAATTCTAATTTTATTTGTTACATACAAATTATACACAGTACAATATGCAGTGAAATGCTTAGTACGACTGTCCAAAATGTAAATAAAAATGTAAAGAAAAGAATAAACTATCAAACAAGCTACCAACAGGAAGAAAAAGAACTAGAAATTTTAAAGGATGTAAAGGCCAGATAACAATAAATTACAAAGGAGTAGAAATAAGAAAATAAATAAAATAAAATAAAATAAAATAAAATAAAACATAGGATGCAAAAAATATAATATGTATAAAATGTAAAAAATGTTACAAATAAAATGTAAATGTACAGGCAATAAGTTATTTCAGTGGCGATTTTTCTTGCAGAGTATGTAAAGTGTCTGTGTGCAAAATGTGACAAGTGTCTGTAAAGTGGCAACGTGTCGTGTGCAACAATCAGCCAAGGTGTGTGTAGAGTCTAGCGTGTCCAGGTACCAGTGTTCCTCCAACAGTTCAAAGACATGCACATTAGGCTAACTGGCTGTTCCAAACTGCCCCTAGGTGTGTGTGTAGGTCATGTGATGGTCTGACTTCCCTAGTAGGATTAAATGGAATGGATTAAATGGAACGGAAATTGAGTGAGAGAGTGGTTTCATCTAAGAGAGCACAAATGGTTCCAAAATGCTGAGATGCCATCTGGTGGTCACCTGCAGACTTTTCTTTAGATCATTATCATGATGTTACATTTCACAAAATCACAGTCATGCTAATCAAGTACACGTAACAAACAAATAAGTAAACAATTGGGGGGGGGGGGTTTAAATGCATTTTAGGTTTCCAAAATAAATTCCTTAGCAGAATATATTTCTGTAAAATCTACCAACATGAAATTTTATACAAATATTTTACCCAGATAGAACATTCTCCGTTTCATCCAACCAATTCTTAACTAATCATAATGTCTAAATATTTTTCTAGAATGTTATGGTAAAATCTGAAAATCAATCATTGTGACCCACTAATTAATGAATCAAAATATGGTCCTGAAAATTCCCAATGGTTCGGTGCTCAAGGCTCACAATTTTACAGCACATTATGAGTTTTCATAAGATTTCTGATTATTGGTTAAAAAAACTACCGTACATAAGACAGAGGTCTACCTTTACAAGCTTTGGGAAAGCTATGTTTTTAGAGTTCAAATTCAACTCATGGGCTTGGTGTCTCTTTTTCACCTCTTTTACATCTTATTTTGGTTTAAAAATCTTTTTCGCATCAACTGTAACTTCAGTTGATGCAAAATTGCACTTGTAGGTCCTTCAGGCTATGCTCTTACTAGATGGCAATGAAAAAGTTGCTTACTCCAATAACATCAGAGCTATTTTTCAATCAAACTGCAATAGCAACATAATGCATATCATTTTATATCTAATACTCAAGTGCTTCTGAACTGCTGGCCAGATCAACACAAAACTTGGTCATTAAAACCCTTTCACTGACTGCGTAATTTCAACACCCTAGGGAATTGTCTTATTGGCACTATAACCCTGGACTCGCTGCTTGCAACTATATTTGTACTTTAATGTCTTCAGCACAGCATACATTGTTGGCCTGCTTCATCACTCAGAGTAGAAAAATGGCCAACAATATGCCACTACATAGATTTAGTATAGTTCACGAGACACTGATTTATCAATCACATGAAGTACAGCTTGAACCTATTTTTAATAAGGTATAAATTTATTATTAATATAAATATGACTTTCTGCCATTTTATCCAGGGAAATGTGCTACTAATACAGTTTATCAGTACAGAGAAAGGAAATTTAACTGTTTATTTTTTAACCTAGCATACCACATACAATCATGTTGGTCAGTAAAGGCAACAAAATCCTACAAAAGGATGCTTTGTATGCTCCTAATCTACAAGCATGTGATACCGTCTTTTCTTCTTGTCTTCTTGTCGTTGTCTCATTAAGGTTTTCTTTTCATTTTTTGGCTAATTTTATAAGACATTGGCCTTCTCTTATAGCTCATGTTTAGTTTATGGTTTTGTGCTTCTGTCTTTGAAGCAACTTAGTAAGAATAAGGTCAAGCACATGATTAATGTACTTTCACAGCAGGGTCTTTAGCTTTCGAACTGGTCACACTTTTTTCCAACTAGACTGCAGGTTGTCTCATAAACCATTTCAGCATGCCAGTATGCTTTTTTTCCCCTACCATGCAAATAAAGGTGCACATTGTTTCATAGCTCTTGCTTCAAAAGTGAACAGTACCAAAGGGTTTTGAGGGAGGAGTCTCGAGTGGGAACGGAGTAGTTTTCACATCACACCATAATTTGAATGATCATATGACTGGTATTCCGCTCTTCTTACTGGTCCATCTGTGCATAGCAAACGGGTGCATAGCATTCCTTTGTTCTATTTCGTTTGATCTTTGGATCCATTACAAACAAAAAATAAAAACCCTTAAATTTCTACAAACATTTTTCCCCCCAATAGCTCATATTATATATTTTATGTGTGCTTTTATACACTCTACATATGGCTAGGCATTTTCATTAAACATGTGAGGGTCAGCTGACAGAAGATTTGCTGAGCTGGCTAATCAGAGTGAGTTTGAAGCCTGGTAGAACCCAACTCAGTTTCTCATTTTGCAAAGAATTTAACCTTTTCCCACTTAATCCTTTTACTCCCCTGGCAAAGGACTGAATCTGAAGGATCAAAGCTCAGACTCATTAGATAGTGTAACCCCATTATATAGTCAATAAATACCAGACAAAAGGCTTTTTAACTTGGTTTATTTAGTGACAGTGTTACACATAGGCAACCATGCTGTGTACAGTCATCCTTTCACTGAGTTTTACACACTTTAAATCATGTCTTTCTTATTATACTAACAACCCAGATCATCATGACAAAAGTAACCTAAGTAACCATTCCTTTATTATTTTTCACACGGTTAAAACCAGGTTTTTGTGGCTTTGTTTTTTCTTCTGCTCTTGTCATGCCTGCCCCTTAATCTTCTTCTCCTGGATGTTGTGGTTTTGAGAGTTGACATGGATGGAGTAATAGTCTGTAGTCCTGGGGAGAGAAGATGCCCAGTGCTTTCCTCAATATCCGTTGCATGAGTACCCAGATGTGTTACTGCTGAACTTGGTGACGTAGTGGTAACTAGGACTTCGGCTTCTTGCCTTGCCTTAATAGAATCATCCATTATGGATGAATTGGACTTGGGTCGTCGAGCCCGCTTTCTAATCACAGTGCCCCTGGATGTTTGAAGTTGAATTTCTCCAGACACACCTGTTCTAGGTCTTTCTGATATGCTCTTTTGTCTATTAGACTGCAGCCTGTGTGATGTACTCTGTGGTTCAGGAAATAGGTCACCATTCAGCTCCTGTGTTGTATCAGTCCAGAGAACTGTTGGTTCGTCTGTTGGTAAGGCATCTGTGAGGGAGGAAGGGCTATACAGCTTCCGACTTTTCCTCCTCCCCCCTTTCTGCCGTGACCTCAGCCTTTTGGTTCCAACAATGGGTGTATTCTGAGCAGTGGCATTAAACGCAGATCCTTTTTCACGCTGGGACCTAACATTGTGTAGTACCTCCTCCCCTGGTAGTCTGATGGGAGTTTGTGTTGTCAGACCTGCTAAGCTGGAGCGTTTAGTTGTCGTCACTGCAGTGTTTTTTGATATCGTGTTATGTAGAGAGCCTTTTGTAGCTGTTGGAGTTGGAAGTCTCTGTCTCTTTTTTGCTACTCTTTTTCTAGGCATAGCGGTGGTAGGTTTGCTGGTGATAGTCAATGGCAGTGAGGAAAAGAGTTGCACAAATTCCACATATTTTATTTGCTTTTGTGCCTTTAACACTTTGGACTTTTTTTTTGCAGCTAGTGCAGAGGTAGTGCTGATTTGACTTTCGTCAGGCGTCCTCTGATGTTCATCCCTCATCATTTTACTAGAGTGACCACTATCTCCCACAGAACTAAATTGGCTGTTCATGAAGTTCTTGCTGACCCAGTCGAAATTCCCAAAGTCCTCCACAAAATAGTTCTTGTTGATGACGTCGTCTGCTCTGTTGGCAGATGGAGCGCCAGTGACACTCCCACTGGCTTTTGAAACCCTGCCTGTGTTCTGCTTTCTCTCTTTGCCCTTCCCCTTTCCTCTTCTCTTCTTTGGGACTCTTTTCTTTTTTCCTGCATTCTTCTTTTTCTTCTTTTCTGAGGCCTGTCCTTCATCTGTGTTTTCACCATGAGTCGATGAACTTTGTGAAGTAGAAACTGTAGCAAGGACTTTGATGAAGTCCTCAGCTGCTGTGACAACATTTGTAAGTGAAGGCTGTTCTGGTGCAGGGTTTCTCGAACCCGAGGCTGTTGACTGTGCCGTGCTTTCTGACCTGAGCATTTCTTCATTCTTGTCTTCAACTATCTCAGATAACTGTATCCTAGGAGGTGCTATGGTCAACACATCGATAACTTCAATACCCCCAAAATCATAAGGGACTGAATCTTTAATTACAGCAACAGGCACTTTGTCATATCTCTTACACCTATATAATAAAAGAAAGCCAGAATTACTTAAAACAGTCTCTGGTGAGATATAACTCATGTTTCAAGTGAAAGCTAAAGAATGTTTTACTTACACTCCATACCAGTGCCGCTCAACACATTGTTCCTCAAGGGAGAATTCAAAACAGGGAACTTCAATCACATTAAAAAAAGCCTGGCCAACCACCCGTGATGAAGTATCATTAACCGCCCTCAGACACTGCTTCATTCTGTGGGATGGCAAGATTTTTAATCATGCTTTCACAAGTACTAAACCAATGTAAATGTATGGGTTTACTAAGTATTAGAGCCAAATGTAATTATCACATATGGAATAAACAGAGGATTGCAAACGTGATGTGAACGTTATATCAGTTTAGTACTTTACCCTTTAATCTAATGTGCGTGTGTGTATGTGTGTGTGTGTACACACGAAAATATAAACATATTTACTTTTAAATAGCTTGATCTTTGCCTACTGTACAACATTTGATTTCAGTCTTAAAGTTCTTGATAATTATGTTATTTAGTGAGGCATATGTCAAACTTATAAAGCAAGAAACTTACTAAGGTGCCTTCCAGGACTGTACAATGTTAGCACTGGGTTACTCACGCATTATCACAGTCACAGTGTGAAATGGAATGCCACTTGAAGTTGGTGAATCCATATTTTGAAGAAAATGCATGAATGACATGGGGACAGTGGTCATGCTCACGGCAGCACTGGTCCGTCTCAGCAAACTCTCCTGGAGAGGAAGTATGAAGAAGTTAACTGAAGTTTAAAAACAAACAAACAAACAAATAAATAAATGAAGTTAACTGAAGTCCAAAAAGTTCAGGTGTTTACAAATAATGTTTTATTATATAATGATTATATATACATATGAAGGGCTACCAATGAAAGAGTTTTCTAAAGTTTTAATAGATGGGCAAGTTTAAGAGCTGAGTAACTCTTTCATACTTCACCTGTAATTTCAACAAAAGTTTCTATACATTAAGGATAACTTCTAGGATCATTCTAGGAGCATGATGATCCTCACCTAGCTGATGGTAGTTGTCAGCGATGTTTCCTGCTCCACACCACAGAGTCCCGGGATAAGTGAAGCCCCGTTTGGATCTCCTGAAATTGTGTGCGTCCCTCGCGGCGTGTTTTCTTTCTTCAGGCTCTTGCTTTACACTCTCTGGTTTTCCACCGTCGGCTTTCTGAGGGTTAAGCCCGACATCACAGTCCGACGTGTCCGCACACGGAATCGTACTGAGCAGTAAGTCAGAACCGCGGCTCGTTGTTTCCTCGAAGGCGGAAAGTTGGCCTTTAGTGAAGTGTCCGTCCAGGTAAAACAGGGATAAGAGAAAAAGCGACCACATGACAGCTATGCACTTTCAGCACCACGGTTTCTGAGACAGCACCAGACCAGCCGGGCTGCAGATGCTCGTGTGAGCGGCTTTTAATAGACTCCTGCTCATGGGAGGGGTTTCACATTTAATTAACATCTTCCCTTCAAGAGACCAAGTCTTGATCATTGTGCAAATCTTTGCAAATCGAAAGCAGAGCATGCATCAAAGTTATTATTTACTTCTGCGTGCAACACAGTGCAGAAACACCGAATGTTAAAGTATTTACTAAACCAGAGCCGGATCTAATGGCAGTCTGCAGATATATAATAATGTTTTATAATAAAAACCTATTGTCTTATCATTTAATCCAGTACTTTCACCTCGTACTAAGAACTGTGGGTTGGCTGTGGAGACGCACGAGCTCTCAGTTCGATTTGCAGAACAGTTTGTATTATTATAAAATATTATATAACATAAAAATATATTATAATAAGATTATATATGATAATGGGGTTAAGGTGCGTGGTATGTGGTTTCCTGGGGCTGGGGCAGCTCTCACTCCGAGAATGAGCTGAGAAATACTCCTGTGACCGAAAGTTACCCCTCATTCTTTACTAGCTGGAGATTTACTCCTCTGACGCGGCGAGAGGCGGGGCATTTCGCCGTCTCCATGGCAACAGGAGATGGGGTGATTCCTAGTGCCCAACGAGATTGAGCTTCACATTCTACAAAGCACAAGTGACCTGATTTGGAATAGAACCAGAGCGCGTTCTTTTCTTTCTTTCTTTCTTTCTTTTTTTCTTTCTTTCTTTCTTTCTTTCTTTCTTTCTTTCTTTCTTTCTTTCTTTCT
>JBCNYG010000013.1:23537353-23547648 GCA_039654305.1 Porochilus rendahli | reverse complement strand
TAATAATAATAAGAATAATAATAATAATAATAATAATAATAATAATAATAATAATAATAATAATAATAATAATAATAATAAATTCAGTCATTCATTCAGGATACTAAAAGCTCAAGGGTTAAACCTCCACAGCATAATGCCCTCAAGCCAGGCTCTTAACCCCCAACGGCTCAGTCATGCCTAAACTTAATTATGCCTCACATGGGATTTGCTTGATGAAAAGCAAGAAGTGAAACAATGCATGTGATTATGCTACACAATTTAAAGAATTTATAAAATATCACCATGTCACACTTTGTTTGCTAAGTGCTAAATATGAAACCCCAAGACCACTATGAAAACTGCCTATATTGTTAACAAAAGTCAATTATACTGTGTATAACAGAAGAAGCAATTATAAGACTATATGGTCCAGAATATCTGAGCAACGTTCTAAATACACAATGAAATGTATTTTTACCAGTTACAGTTAAGTGGGTTGAACTGTGCAAGAATTCCGAGGTCCGGTACAAATAGTTCTTGAGAATAATTTTTGCAAATAGTTTTCCCACAACTAGACTCATGTTAAAGTGGAACATAATTCTTCAAAAGACTTAGTGTTTTCGCTCTTGTGTAATGTGCACTGTGGGCAATAGGCTTGTGCACAGCAGAATTTGGGAGGCAGAAATACATGATGAAATATCAGCTGAGATGAACAGGCCACATTCTCAGCAAACCCATAGGCTTATATTTTACTTGTTATTACATTTATATAAAGCTGATCAATTTACTGCCAAAATAAGGTCAATTAGTTATATGCCAATAAAAAAACAGTTTATTTGAAATTCTAATTTTCATTACATATAAATGTACTTGCCTCTTTTTAGTTACAGCTATGGAGCTCACAAACCATCATTATCATCATCATCATCATCATCATATAACCCAGTTAGTTGCACTGTGGGGAAAGCAGTGACAACCCGTTGATAGTGGGGCTTGAACCCCCGCCCTTGGGATCAGTAATCCAGCACCCTGCCACCGGACCATCACTGCCCCCCCACCTGCAAAATGTTTATATTTATAGTTGTTATGTAAACCTTAATACTCAAAAACATGTAGGCATATAACTATTTGTAATTGGGGATGCTATTTTGTCAGTGAAAAGTTGCAGAATAAAAAGGTTGATGGCTCTAACTGATCTGTTCTGAATGTGTCCAGGGTTATTGTACAATTAAAGGGCACCATGTCTATAAAAAAGCTTAGCCTAGCTTATAATAATATTATATATTTAGCATTTTTCAGTTTTTATATTATATAGCTTTCAAGTATTTTATATATTATTATAAATCCTTAAATTTGTCAAATTCGTATTATGCTTCCAGAAATATATTCTTGTCTCATATATATTCGTTCCAAAATTAGTTTCACAGAATGGCTGAGGTACAGGATCTTGATCCCACCATCTGTGTTCCTCAGCAGAAATTTGAGACTCACCACATAAGGGTATGTTTTTCAGTCTTCAGCTGTCCAGTTTTGGTGAGCCAGAGCCCACTGCAACCTCAGTTGTCTGTTCTTGGCTGACCAAAGTGGAGCCCAACGTGGTCTTCTACTGTTGTAGCCCATCTGCAAGGTTTATCGTGTTGCGCATACTGAGATGAGCATTCTGAAATTCTTTGCTGGTCAACACAGTTGTTCAGAGTAATTATCTGAGTCACCAAATCAGGCCATTCTCCACAGACCTTCATCATCAACAGGGAAAACATTGGAATCTTGGCACCAACAATCATCACTTACTCAATTCCCATTTTGCGCTTTTGAGGGTTGCAAGCTCTTTGCAGAACCTATTCGCTAGGACAAACATCCATTCATACACAAATACCCAGGGGCAATTTAGAACCAGAGTCTAAATAGCCTAAATTACATATTTTTGGACTGTGGGTGGAAACTGGAGCAAACAGAGGAAACCCACGCAAGCACATGGAGAATATGCAAACTCCACACAGAAACAATGTGGTAAGTATTCATCCCCTTGGCATTTTCCTAGTTTGTTTTCCTACAATCTGTAATCTATAGATGTAATGTACCTACACAGAAAAGTCCAAACTGGTAAAGTGAAATAAAAAAACAAACAATATAAATAAATAAAAAGTGGTGTGTTTGCATATATATTCACTATTTTGTTATAAAGCCTCTAAATAAGATCTGATGCTACCAATTTCATTCGTACAGTTCATTCAATCATTAATTTTCTGAAAAAAAAATATGAATAAATAAATAAGAAAGCCCATTTAGAGTTCACCCAAAGGTGCTTGATAGTCTCCCCAAATATATGGAAAAGAGTCCTTTGGTCAGATGAGAGCAAGTTTAAACTAACTGTTCATCAGGGAAAATCTTGGTGAAGTTCTTCTTTTTGTTTGCTTCACAATAATAAATATTTTGCATCTTCAAGTGTAAATGTGTTTAAATTGACTGCTAAAGCTCCCAAATATTCATTTTACTTCTAGGTTGTTTGCATGTACCTCACGCCTTTGGCTACCACCGAGCTCACATTGCACCCGACACCTAAAACCCCTCCCACAGGTGGTGAGTTCATGGGAGGGCGGGCCCATGTCTTCTTTTCGGACTGGACCTGGCTAGGATCTATCGGCACGCTCCATGGGCAGAAGCCTGACCACCAGATGCTCGCCTTTGTGCCCCTCCCCTAGACCTGGCTCCAGGGGGGGGATTCCTGTAACCCGTGTCCGGGCTAGGGAAACTGAGTACTTGAAATAATACTGCTCATAGGGGTCTTCCAAACCGCGCTTAGTCTGGACATTCACCTAGAACCTGTCTGCTTTGGGTGACCCTACCAGGGGCATAATGCCCACGACAGCATAGCTCCCAGGATCATTAAAACACAAGTCATCAATATTAATTAATTCATGGCTAAAATAGGTACCTGCCTCTGCAAGACCCCAACAGAATTAAATGTTTTGGAAAATGAATAAAAAGATTCAAAGGTTGTAAGGTTGTAAGGTTGAAAGGTGGAAAGGCTGAAAGCTTGAAAGGTTGTAAGGTTGAAAGGTGGAAAGGTTGTAAGGTTGTAAGGTGGAAAGGTTGTAAGGTTGTAAGGTTGTAATTTTGAAAGGTGGAAAGGTTAAAAGGGTGAAAGGTTGTAAGGTGGAAAGGTTGTAAGGTTGTAATTTTGAAAGGTGTAAAGGTTGAAAGGGTGAAAGGTTGAAAGGTTGTAAGGTTGTAAGGTTGTAAGGTGGAAAGGTTGTAAGGTTGTAAGGTTAAAAGGTTGTAAGGTTGTAAGGTGGAAAGGTTGTAAGGTTGTAAGGTTGAAAGGTGAAAAAGTTGTAAGATTGTAAGGTTGTAAGGTTGTAAGGTTGTAAAGTTGTAAGGTTGAAAGGTTGTAAGGTGGAAAGGTTGTAAAAATGTAAGGGTGTAATTTTGAAAGGTGTAAAGGTTGAAAGGGTGAAAGGTGTAAAGGTTGTAAGGTTGAAAGGTTGTACGGTTGTAAGGTGGAAAGGGTGAAAGGTTGACTATCTGACTGATTTTATCCTCTCTGATAAAAATTTAGGTGTATTACGGTGGTTCGGAACTTAAAGGAGTGTTGCCAGATTTGGATTTTTAACTCCTTTAACTTTTTTCCGTTTAATTACGAGAAAGTAAAGCCCGAAACTCCTCTCTTAAAAGATAAAATATGGTAAAAAAAAAAAAAAATGTAATATTTATAAATTAAATTGTTCCTCAGTAGTGAAATGGTAAAGAGATTAGTTATTAATTTAGTTATTCATACAGTCATAATTACTATATAAATATAAAGAATATAGAATATAAATACTAAGGGTTTTGTTGTTGTTGTTGTTGTCGTTTTTTTTTTAAGAACTGTGACATGCTACTTAGTGACTAAGTTCTACACTAGTTACAACAATTAAAGAACTAGTTGCAACAATAACAGAAAACTATAACAAACAATTAAACTAGTTATAAAGCCAGTGCCTAGTACCCACAATCCAACAGCAGTCCAGCAGCACAACATCAACAACACACACCCCTCCTGGCATCCTTCTGCACAGGCTGATCAGCGGAGCCAGACTCAAAAGGGAAAGCCATCCTCGTTCGGCTGAAATGCAATAAAAATACAAATCATGTAAAGGAAACTTCACTATAGTTCTACCTGGTTATATATTATAACTGGTTAGATCTTATAACTGTAATGGCAATGGCTGTCCTGAATCCTTTTAGTAGAAGCTGTGTAAAGTCGCCCGCAGTGAAAAATCATCTTCACAGTTTCTGAGGGTATATTCTGAGTGTATATTAAGGTCCATATATCGCATCAGTAGTAGGAGCGAGGCGATTCTAAGATCAGTAGCACATCAGGGCAGATCACACAATTCAGGGAGCAGAAGCAGATATGTCAGAAAAGCACGTGTGTCTCAACAAAAACAGAAGTGGGGGCATTCTTAGGTATGTTCATAACAGTGTAATGGTTAAATGGTTAGTGCTGAGTGCAAGCAGGAACTCTGGCATGGCATGACAGACTATGATGGCATAATTAAAAAGAGAGCCAGGAGGAAGACAGACACGAGGGCACCCTGTAGCATGAGGCAATCTGCCTCTCACCGGTGCGTTAGTTTCGTTTTAACGGTGTGCACGTGACCTATGTATGACGTACCAAAGCTATTGCGTATATGCTGTGGATTTGTAAATGCAGACCTTGGTGTACAATGAGAAATGCTGTCAAGAGTGTTAGCATATATATATATATGCTTTTTAAAATATGCGACGTTCGACTGTGACGTGTTAGTAAAGTCCTTGAGCTGTGGCTGAAATCTGGCAACCCAGAAGTTTTAAACGCTCCCTGGTGTTCAGCGCTAACATGGTGCCTGAAACTCCACTCATACTCCACTAGTGCAGGTTCCTGTTGTCCGGTTTGCGAGATGACAGAAGAAGAGCTGCTCCCTGTCAGAATGAACGAGTTAGCTGCTTGCGAGAATAGAGATGAAGGCTGGTATCTGTCACTCATGGCACCCAACACAAAGGGTTCAAAGTTTGCATGGCTGGATCCCTCCAGACTTTACTGCAACTCCCAGGTATGGAGTTTTAATGTCAAGTGCATTGAATAAAACTCTCTTGGAATATAATCCCATGCTTGCTTGCTTTCTTGCAGTGTGTTCCTCTTATAATTCTTTTTTCAAAATTTTTGACACCTGTTTATTCTTTTCATATGTTTACCAACCAGGCCTTATCAGACTGTGTGAAAGATCTTCTCGAACCCTTCCAAAGTGACTGTGTTGACCTGGTGGCTGGAATCGATGCAATGGGCTTTATCCTTGGTACACGCCATGTTGTCATGTTGCTGAAGGCAGCGAGACAGGACTGACTCTATGTCACGTTTTATTTTTAGCTCAGTTTACAAGTTAGGTGTAAATATAAACTGGGCCACACACCAGCCACAGGACTATGTGTGTAGGGTCTTCTGTGTGGTTACCACATTCATCTATACATTTATTTAGATGGTAAACTGCTTTAAAATGAATTGTTTCTGTCATTGGGATACCGAGGACAGCTGTTTTCAATTATATAGCAGTATGACATACTATAAAGCAGCATTTTCCAGTTAATCTTTTTCTTTTCTAATGGATAAAACTTTTAAAATGGTATTTCTAGATGCAAAAATGTACTTGAGTAATTGTTTCCTTCTTGTCTAAATGCTTCATTGTGTAATTGATGCATATGTTTTGTGTTTTTGAGTGTGTGAATAGATATTTGAATTTTTTGAGTTTTAATTTTCATTTTTAAATAATGTAAATAGGGTCAGCTGTGGCCACCACCCTGGGAAAAGGCTTTCTGGCCATCCGAAAAGCAGGACACCTTTGTGTAGAAACTCAGACACAGGAATACACCGACTACTCAGGCAGAGAAAAACTAATGGAAGTGAGAGTTGATGTGTTGAAGCCAGGTATTGAAATGCAGCACACAACTGAATCAAAAACAACAGGGCTTAAACACTTTGATGTTTAGGCAGATGCTGTTTGTAACCAGGATGTCAGTAGTAAACAGAGTTATTAGTGCTTAGACTGTGTAGGCAAGGTGGATGTTTATTATCTTTGGCTTGACAGAAATCTGGAATCCTAACCTCATACAGTACAGGACATTTTGTTTTGAAGAACGCAGTATGTGGTAAATGACCAGTAATAAACCCTATCTGTCTTCGCTGTGAAGTTTAATAGGTGGCAGATGCATTCGGGCACCTAGGGGTGATTTGGAACAGCAGATAGTCTATTGTGCATGTTTTTGGACAGTGGGAAGAAACTGGAGTGCCCGGAGGAAACCCACGCAAGCACAGGGAGAACATGCAAACTCCACACAGAAACACCCCGAGCCCGGGAATGGAACCCAGGCCTTCTTGCTGTGAGGTGGATGTCCTAACCAGAGCGCCACCGTGCTGCCACTATGTACAATTGCAAACTTAATGTATTACAGCAACATGGATTATATTAATATATAAACCCAGAGGGTACCCACCACACCCCCCCAAGTTTCTCTTTTAAGTTTGGTCACCTGACATTTCCATCCGCCAGCCAGTTCTCCCCATCATACAAAAGCTACCAACTGGTGAGGGTGAAGGCTAGCACATTCTTCTACAGTGGCACAGCAAAAAGCCAGCTAAATGCTGCTAAATGTTTTTCCATGCTGAGTAACACACTCCGTGCACTTTCTGGCCTCCTTTGTGTCCTTCTACACAAAGGAGCTCACAGATGCCCATCTCAGCTTTTCTCCCATCCTCCCAAAACTTGCCAATAGGATTGAGAGTAAGGGTCAATGTGTACATCCGTGTACATTGCTCTGGAATCCCATTCCAGCTGCCGAGCCCAGTGTTCCTGTGCTAATTTCTGGAGTCACCCTGATCCTGACTAGAGGTAACCACTTGCAGGGGATGACAAAGGTTCAGATCTTGTGTAGACTAGGGTTGTCCTTCTTTGCACCAGACATTATGCAGAATGTGACTTTCAAGATCTGGGCTGTAATAAAACACAGTTAAATTAGAAAACAACACAGAACCTTCAAGCCTTCTGCCATACCATATTCAGCCTCATGTCACTAATGTCAGCAGTAAAGCTCTGGATTACTGCTGGATCAGAGGGTCGGGGTCTAAGCCCCAGTCCCACCGATCTGACACTGTTGGCCCCTGAGCTCCTCATCTGCTCAGTTGTTTAGATGAGATTATACTGTCTGCCAAATGCCATAAATGTAAATAAATAAATCTCACAGTGGCGACAAAATCTGAGCGAGTTCTTACAGATGTGCAATGTATGCTGATAATATATTTTTCTGTTGCAATTATGACCTCTCCTCTGGCCATTCAGAATGGTGTTTTGTATATTACTGTATACTGTTTGTATATTTTTTTCAGGTATGCGTGTTCTCATAGTTGATCAGTGGATTGAGACTGGAGGCACAATGAAAGCTGCCATCAAACTGGTAGAAAAACAGGGAGCATCTGTTGTAGGTGAGCATGGATTTTTCTTTAAATTCAATAAATGCATTGAAATGATTGAAATGTAGTTGAAGGCAGTAGCTGATAAAGAAAAAGTCGCTTTTTTTCTATCCCAACTCTCACAGTCTTAGGAGGATAGTTTTTTATGCTGTGGGGACATTTTGTTGACATGGACATGGTCCACCTGTCCTCAAAGGGAAGGGTCACTTCAAATCAAATTCAAAAGAGGTTCTTCTGACTGACCTTATGATGAAATATTTTCATTGTCAGCATACACTTTTCCAGGATGATGTCACCCTTCAGTGTGTGAGGGTCACTCAGTGGTTTGATGAAAATGGAAATGTTGTGTGACCCCCATTAAAATGGTCTCCGAATTTTTTTCCTTTAATTTGTCTCTGTGATGTGATATTTGTTTGTAGGTGTCGCTGCAGTGGCCATTGAAAACAGTGAGGGTGGAAAATGGATAAAGGAAAACTACAAACACTCACACTGCATCCCTAAAAATCTTCAATCTCAAATAGACAGCCAGTATCTGGAATCTTTCAAGGGCTTCAACTGTTAGATGTGTTACAAACTCTATACCTATGAGGACAGTGAAACTACAAGGGGAAAACTACAAGCCCTGGCACAAAAGTATGGAATCACCACTCTTGGAAGATTCTCTTGATTCAATTGTTAATTGTGTAGAAAAAAAAACAATCAGAGACATGCCACTAAATATCAGATCATCTTATAAAAACAGTTGCAATTGACTACAATTTTCGTTCCTTTTTGTTTTTGTAAGTGTTTCATAAAGCCAGGAGTTTGGAATGTTAAAAGAAAATAGTTTAGCGCCACGTGCCAATGTCAAGTGCCAAGTCCCAGTGTTGACAGCATGATGCCATGAGATACTGTTTGTTCCTGCTACACACAGATAGCCTTGCCATGCTCCATTTGGTGTGTCTCCTGCATTTCCGACTGCGCTGATTTCTGTTTTCATTTATGTCACCTGGCTTGTTAGTTTAATTATCTGTTAAATCAGTACATGGTCCGTGCTCCCGTTTATGTTTCACCTTTTGCTCAACGAAAGTCTGTCTGCCTACCGGAGTTGGACTGTGTTTTTTTATTTTATTTGTGTTTTAGCCGTGGTGTATTAGCCTCTTCTTTTGAGTTCCAGTTTATTAACAATTTAAAACAAAACAAAACTGGTTCTTATTGGTGAGGCAGCAGCTTTACTGGGTTTTCTGTGTGGGCACGGACATGAGATTACCATCTAAGTCATCTTCCATACCTATGGGGCTTTATTCAGGAACTCTACTATAAAGGTGTTGTCATGGTAAAATATATTGTATAGACTGCTTAAAAAGCAAAGAAAATACTCAAGCAACAGGCCAGGGAAATACTTCAAGATATTTTAATCAAACTAATTTAATAACATAGTATTCAAAATATAAAGGACATGTATAAAATTATGTCGCACAAAATGACATGAGAATAATATAAATTGTTCAGCAAATTACCATATAAAGCATTACAAAGCATTTATCTAATTATAGAAATGTGTAAAACACTTGTTATAGTATAGTTAATACTACTTTCTTATTGCAACTGCATTTTATTTTAAAATACAACAACTATGAATTTAATTGTGCAATGCAGTGTCCTAAAGTGATCTTGAGTGATCATAATAAACTGTATGTAAAATGTAAAACAAAGTAAACTAAAGAATTCAGTCTCCTGACCCTGTTTTCTGATTTATGCCATAGTACCTTAAATGTCAAACACTGAAAAAGTAAAACACTGAAAATGAAATTAAAAAGAGAAAAAAAAATACTACAGAGGAATGTTGACTCCAGCCTTCTCTCTAAACCACACATTTAAATCATTTTTAACACTTTACATAGTTTCCCTTGTTTGTGTGTTCCTGTAGGTTCTGCTTTGGTACCACCATATAATTCAGTGCAAATTTCTCAGGTTGTCACTCCCTTTACTGACAGCAGTTTGGCTGTTTCTTTTTTGAAGATGCATACAAGTTAGTTGTGTTGGTGATTTCTGCGAAGGGAAAAAAACACAAATCAGGAATGTTCATATACTGTATATTTTAGCTCAACTAACTGGTATAAGGAAGTGGCATGGTACTACGTAGTGTCACAAGCGTTGCAAATTTCTTTCTGTACACTACCATGAAAATTTAGGCATAAAAAAAAGGTACTAACATTTTAGAGATTAGTTTTAATATATAATTTTTACACCCAGTCCACCTATTTTCAGAAGTTCTAATAAATATCTATTTATAAGTCTAAGTAAAGTCCTTTAGTGAGTGATCACCTGAAGTCTGGAACTCATGAAGATCACCAAATGCCAAGTTCCATTCTTTGAGATGCTTTGCCAGGGCTTTAATGCAGGGGTCTTCCGCTGCTTTGGATCACAAGCCCTTCCCTTTATTTCACCACACTCTTACATTTTTCTAAAATGAATCGTGTTCCAAAACTGGACAGCATTTTGAGCAAAGTCTAGTTCTTGAGTGTTACTGGTAGTTTGCATCTTGAAGTAAACTCTCTGTATTTACATTCATGAAGGAGCCTCTTGATTGTAGACTGTTTGCAGATTCTAGACAATCATACGCCCACCTCCCTGAGAGTGTTCTGGACTCGGCTGGATGTTGTGAACTTCACCAAGAGAAGACTTCTATGGTCATCCAGTTTAGTTGCCTTCTGTAGTTTCTACTTCCGGCGCTGTCGAGGTCGGCCGCCGTCGCGACTGCTCCCTACCTCTTTTCTTTGTTTTTGTTTTTAAAGTATTTATTTTATTCCATGGAAGCGGCAAAATTGTTAACATGGAGTGCATTCGT
>JBCNYG010000013.1:23496003-23507766 GCA_039654305.1 Porochilus rendahli | reverse complement strand
CAGTAGGCTAATCGGCTGTTCCAAATCACCCCTAGGTGTGAGTGTGAGTGTGAATGGTTGTGTGACTGATGGCCCTGTGATGGCCTAGCGAGCTGTCCAGGGTGTACCCCGCCCTTGCCCAGAGTCGGCTGAGATGGGTGCCAGCCTCCCACCGCGACCCTAATTAGGAATAAGCGGTTCAGAAAATGAATGAAATGAATGAATTATTCTTGGTCCTTTATTTATTGAGAAAAATCATTCTATATTACATATCTCTGGGTGGCAAAACTATGTGAACCACAAGGATTAGCAATTAAATTTGATGGTGAAATTAGAGATGGGTGGTTAAAATAATTTGACTCAGATATGAGTGAGCACACCATTTATTAAAAAAAGAGGGATATGTCAAAGTCTGACCGTCACAACATGTTTGTGGAGGAATTTCATGGAATGAACAAATTAGATTTGTTGCTCATCAAGCTAAAAAAACTTACAAAACCATTTCTCAAGAGTTCCAAAAGAATTCCACTAATCCAGTTAGACAGATGGAGGAATTCAAGTCCATAGTAAGTTCATGTAACTACCTACAGTTAGTTTTAAAAGCTTTTGGGCTTCGACAACCCCTTTATTTCTCATAAAAAATAAATAAATAAGTAAATAAAATAAATTAAATAATAAAATTAATAAAATTAATAAAAATGCCTGCATTTTTTCAAATGCATGCATATAGGTTTTCAAAAAATTCTGATGACAAACCGGGATTTTTTTATTTTTTAATCCGGCCTAAATTCTTTTAACAGTCAATGGCCTAAATGCGAATTTAATGGTGTGCATTTTCCACGTCCACACTTCATTTGTCCTTTCTTGTTTTCCGTAGCAATACCGGAAGTGTTGCTTAGAGACGAGAGACGAATCAGTGATTTGCCTGGAAGCACTTTTCCAGAATACAACGAAGATGGAGAAGTATGAGAAAATCAAAGTGGTCGGAAGAGGAGCATTTGGGTAAAACAAAGATAAACCCGTTAAAACTGTTTTTTTATATATACATTTTTAACATAATCGACACCTTGGAGATTTTTATACACACTGCGCGCGAGCATTATAAGTAATTTTATACAGTTAACGGATTTCTTAAAAAAAACTCTTTCAGCTTTTTCCTCCATAAAACAAGTAAACCCTGAACTAAAAGTGAAACAGTAGATGTTAAAGAATGTCCTGATGACTATATTCCTTTATTTAAAGATGTTTATTTTATTAGATGGTAGTGTGTAGGGTTTCCTTGAGTACTTTCTAAGCTCAGCATAACCAGATTCCTGATGCAGAATAATACATAGCTCTGTAAATTCTTTAGAAAGAGAGCAAGTGACCAAAGAACTGTTTATATTTCCATCTTTATAGGTGTTAAATGATTTTTTGTTGTTGTTGTTAAAATTACTATTGTAATACTAATGTATTAGAGACAGCACCTCTTTAGTGCTGCTCTTGAATTCACCTTGATCATAAGCTTGTCCTTTTCTTTGGGACAGGATTGTACACCTTTGTCGTCGGCGAACTGACGGTGGTTTTGTAATTCTAAAGGAAATACCAGTGGAGCAGATGACCAGGGACGAGCGTCTTGCTGCGCAGAATGAGTGCCAAGTTCTGAAGTTACTCAATCACCCAAACATAATCGAGTACTATGAAAATTTTCTGGAGGACAAGGCACTCATGATCGCAATGGAATACGCACCAGGTAACACATTTCCTAGTTTTATTAAGTTAAGCTTTTACTGTATACTTTTTGGGAATGCCGGGGATGGCATGGTGGCATAGTGCTTGGCACGTCTGCCTCACACGTCCCAGGCTCTGTGAAGGGTTTCTCTGTGGAGTTTATATGTTCTCCCTGTGCTTGTGTGGATTTCCTCCAAGTACTCTGGTTTTCTCCCATAGTCCAACAGCATGTACGTTAAGCCGATTGGCTGTGTGAATGTTTTTGTCTGTTTTGGCCGTGCAATGCATTTGGGTAGTCCAGAAGATCTTAGTAGGATAAGCAGTTCAGCGAATTAATGAATGCATGGGAATGGGACCATATGATTGGTTCATTATCCAATTTTATTCTGTCATAAATAGATACGACCTATTAATTACAGTTTAGTACAGTTTAGTCCATTCATTCAAATTTCTCTTCCACAAAATGAATCGACTTGTAAATACTTGTAAATGCTTTTATTTGTTGCTGTGTACAGTAAAGGGAGACCCAATAAAACCTCCCATATTTCAAAGGTAAAGGAAACAAACCATTAAAGAAAATAATGTATTGTAAATTATTAAAAGCACACATGAAACGGCTTTCAGAACAGTTTTTATACGTCATTTTTTAAAGATTATTATCTCCATGTCGCTGTCGTTTTGGGGCAATTTCTGAAGGCTGCCATGGCTCGACGGGCCATGACTGGTGAAAGAGCAGCTATCTCCTGTTGAAAAAAAAAGCTTAAGGGCTTCAAGAGCTTGGGGTTGATGAGTGTTCACTAGTAATTAAAGGTAGCACTATAGAAAAAATAAATCACAAGGGCTGAGATCACCAATGTCATCTCAACGCAACAAGATCACCCGATCTAGAAACATTTCCCCAAGCTTTTCCAGTGATCTGCGAGCTGTGTGTGTCATAGCTCCAGCTTACTGAAAACACAAATCAAGCTCTTCAAGCGCAAGGTGTTCAAGTTGGGGTCGGGCTCCCAAGAGACCTACGCACTGCAGCTCCTGCCTCACTAAGTTTCATGTGTGCAATTAATAATATGATCTTTATCAGTTTTTATTGACCTTTGAAATGTGGGCTGTAGAACAGAGTTATGTGATGTATCATCTTCATTATATGTCATGCATATTTTAGGTGGAACTCTTGCTGATTACATCCAGAAGCGGTGCAATTCCCTGCTGGATGAAGACACCATACTGCATTTCTTTGTGCAGATACTACTTGCTCTCTACCATGTGCACAACAAACTTATTCTTCATCGAGACCTTAAAACTCAGAACATTCTACTGGACAAGCACCAGATGATAGTCAAGATAGGCGACTTTGGGATCTCCAAAATTCTAGTTAGCAAGAGCAAAGCTTACACTGTAAGTGCCATGTGAAATAGCCCGGTTTCACTCAATGTCTTTGAACGAATTTCTTTTGTGATCATACATTCGTATTTAAAATGGCAGGTGGTTGGGACTCCTTGTTACATCTCTCCTGAGCTATGTGAAGGAAAACCATACAACCAAAAAAGTGATATTTGGGCTCTGGGTTGTGTGCTCTATGAACTCGCCAGCCTCAAAAGAGCCTTTGAGGCAGCTGTAAGTTATATTTTTAAATGATCTGTCTGAAATAAAATCACTTCTGCCTGAATCCGTTGATGAAAATCTGAGAAGAGTTTTAGTTTTGTTTTCTCTTCTTAGAACCTACCCGCCTTAGTCCTAAAAATCATGAGCGGCACTTTTGCCCCGATTTCAGACCGTTACAGCCCAGAACTGCGACAGCTCATCCTCAACATGCTTAATCTGGATCCTTCCAAACGGCCACAGCTCAATGAGATCATGGCCAATCCCATCTGCATCCGGCCCCTGCTGAACCTCTACACTGACATCGGCAATGTCAGAATGCGCAGGTTGGACAGTTTAACAACATACACTGCATTACACATATATTTAAATCTGACTTTTTTAAATAAATTTATTTACTGGATAACATGTTTCCAACAGAATTGAAAAGCCTTTGCCCACCATGCAGGCTTCTCATGGCAGACCAGGAAGCCGTGTGACTGGAACCAGAACAAGGGGTGAGATTCCCTGTCTTTTCATCACACTGCAAAAATTTTCTCTCTAATCAGGATTTAAAATCTTATTTTCACCCAAAAATTATTTTTGCTCTTGTTTTGGGAATAATATACTATGTAAGAACAGAATGTGTAAAAAAATGTATTAAAGTTTGTATCCTCCTAAATCAAATTAATTTAAATCCGCCAGTGCAGTAAGATAATTACACTTCGTTAGAATATTGCTTGCAGAATATTTTTCATATTTTAAGAATGTTAATACATGTAAGTATCGTACTGCACTGGCAGATAATTTAACTTGATTTAAGAGGATACAAACTATAATCAAGAAAAATATTCTTAAAACAATATTAATCATTTTACACATTTTATTCTTACACAGTATATTATTCCCAAAAGAAGATCAAAAAGAATTTTTGGCTAGAGAAAAGATTTTAAATTTTGATTAGATCGCAAATTGTTGCACTTTAGGAGCCATATGGTTATTTTATAGGGTTAAATGTAGATAAACAATTTATTCATCCTGTTTGGGTAATTCTGAATGTCTGATTGGATACTTTGCAGACTTTCTTCAGATAATAACCACATTTCCAGAAGAGTTAGAATATTTTTCAAAATGAAATAAAACATAAATTAATAAATATATAAAATATAAACAAAGTTAGAATTTGACACCCGCAACACACTCAACAATACTTGGGACAGAGGCATGTTTACCATTGTGTTACATCACCTTTCCTTTAAGGATATCAGTTGCCGCAGGGTTTTTTTTTGCAACTGTAATTACAGTCCATAATCTATGCTTCTTGATGCTTCACTGTTTCAGCTGTTGTAGCTCCTGCAGAATAAGGCTTGTCATTGTTCTTTTGAAATAAGCAAGCTGTTGGAAAATATCTTAAAATATGCATTAGCATCATTGGTACTTTCTCATACACCCTTGGGCAAAAAAATGGGCCGAAGCCCAAGTTTTTAATGGAGCTAACAACAAATAATTGGTCAGAAAATGAGCAAGAATGGAAAGTATCACTCATTAAGTTTGTCACAGCTTGTTGCTACAGCAAAGTACTGGGGGAAAAACTGAAAATGGAAATTCACTCATGGTACATAAGCTCCTTGTATGCAAAGATAAAGTCACCAAAAGATTTAAATGTTTGATCTGGAATTTTAACTGACAGACGTCTTGGTGTGCAAACTTTCCCTTCTTCTGGTTTTTTTTTTTCTTAAAACCTTTGTCATTATTTGGTCATCTTCCACAACTGATGCAGCCCATCACTAAAAAATGATAACAAGCTACAAACTAAAACCAGAAGTGTCAGATATCGGGTGGCACGGTGGCGTAGTGGTTCAAACGTCTGCCTTACAGCAAGAAGATCGAGGGTTTAAGTCTCAGAAGTTTCTGTGTAGAATTTGCATGGTCTCCTTGTGCTTGCATGAGATTCTTCTAGGTACTCCAGTTTCCTCCCACAGTCCAAAGACATGCACATTAGGTTAATTGGCTCTTCCATCGTCATGATAGTACAGGGTTCACCAGGTACCATGACATGTGAGTTGCATGTGCAGTCATGGGCAAAAAGCAGGGGCCAAACCCGAAAATGCAAGATGTGCATTTTTAAAGCAGATTTTCTCATCTGTTTACCTCTGCACAATGTATTGAACCTGTAAATATATGTCACTCACTCCCTCGTTTGCCAAAACGCTTACTTCAAGTAGGGTCACGGGAAGGCTGGACCCTATCTCAGCTGACACTGGGCAAAGGTGTATACACACAACCATACACACTCACACCTAGGGGTAATTTGGAACAGTCAGGACACGACAGCACAGGGACCTGCTTGTTGTGAGTCGGATATGCTAACCACTACACCACAGTGTCTCCCATTTGCTATTTATTTATTAATTTCTACTGTTACTACTATTAATGATAGTAATGTTGTTAATAATAATAATGATAATAATATAGTTGAAAGTAGCATGAACTAGTAGCGTCAGAGGTAATTTTTGGTGCCACTTTTTTCAGGTGGGTTGTCGAGCTTAATGTCGACCAAGATGATGCATACTCTGCCCTTGTCATCAGTGTATACATGGGGCAGTGGCATCTCCACGCCACTCCGACTGCCCATGCTCAACACAGAGGTGCTGCAGGTTTCGTTGGGTCGCACACAAAAGATGGGTGTAACCAAATCAGGACGCCTCATTACCTGGGAGGTTAGTTGATCAAAATTTATACCCCATAGTCCACAGAGAGCCTTTTTAAAGAATCAAGCATCCATTTTTTCTGATTTTGTAGCAAACGCATCTCAAAAGGCCTCAAATGAACCTCAAATTTTACTACCTGCTAATTGATGTGGTTTCTGGAGGATTTTTTTTAAACAGCTACTGTATCCATACCAAAATTTAGAGACTATTACCAACCTACCAACATATTTTTTCCACAGATTAAAGCAGATAGTGATTCATTAATCCCATAAGATGAGTGTGCTTTTTATTTGGGTTTTGAATGTTTAACTGATAGAAAACTAGTAACAGCAGTCTACAAGCAGGGTTAATATTTTTAATCATTAAACTCTTCTTACAACTTACTCAACCGACTCAATGTACAGTGAGTGTTTTATCACATATCCAAGCTTTTCATCTAATAAGGTTTGTGCTGTAAGGTAGGTAAGTCTGTTGGGCTTTTACACCTGAGCCTAGTGGCTCATCAGGCTGGTGCTTATACCTGGTTTCCGTAGCGTGAAGCGACTAGGGCAGCTCGCCAGGCCATCGTATGCCAACGCTTCTGTGGATTGATTTAATCCATTCATAAAGCTTATGAAGTGTGAATGACATAAATGTGGCCCCGTGATCAGTGTGAGTCTACAACAGAATTCCCACTTGGAAGATAAAAACAGACGAGTACATATGCAACAGTGCATGCAGAAATGTTGCATAGAAGCACAAAGTCTAGTTAAGGTTGCATAATCCACTAAGTCTAACACAAAGTGGTTCAGTGGCCTGTTGAGATACATGACAATTCTTTAAAAAGGAATCTTAATTAAAGGCAAACAGTTCCGCACCTATCTACAAAAAAGAGCACAAATAAAGCCCGGCCAATTTGCCATAAAAATGGATGGACGAGTGAGGGGAGGACTAACCACCTGACACCAGTGAATATGCATAAACATTCTCTTCCACCTCACCTTCACCAATCCTGCACATTCCATAGCCCCACATAGAATCAGGCATTGACCCACTGTGGTTTAATTACATCCTGAACACATCAAGTCCTGATATGTACTCCCTAGTTACTCTTTGCCACTTGGTACATTTCTGCTCAAATGGAGGAGCCCCGAGATGTGTCCACTCTGCTCTTCTTTCCTAGAGCCTGGTAATCAGCATTGTAATCATCCTCACAATGTCATGTACCTCCATCATTAGCAAGCACTTTCTGCATGAGTCTTTCAGCTGCTGGATGAATGCAAAAGTCCAGCCGGCATTCTTCTGAGGCAGTGACCAGTGGCGTTGGAGGTGCTGGTCTCAGCCACGTATTGGGACAGCCTGCTTTAGATCGGCATACATAACTTGGCTGGTTGACAGCAGCTGTTGGGAGACGCATTGGTCCTCTCCCAACAGGAGTGGTAGGAGACAGATGCCTGCCAAACTTCCAGCCACCTCTTGTTTCTACCATCTGCTCGAATAGCTCAAGGAAGGCCCTGGGATTATCATGAGGCCCCATCTTGGTGGTGGGTGGTGATGGAGAAGTTCTGGTAATGGTAACGTTACTGGACCTCTGGAGCAAAGCCTAGAGCACCTGCAGGTCCTCTTGCTGGGCCTGGAACAGTGCCTGGAAGCAATGCTCTTGATCAGTGTGCAGGAAGACTAGTTCTTAGTGGATCTCAGTGATGGCTTAAATGAGGTCAGTGAAAGATTTTGAGGGCTTTACCTTGGTTTCCTGGGTTTCGGCATCAATGTGGCACTTTCCGGGTTCGAGATACCGAAGCTAGAGAGACAGTTGGACAGTTAACCCTGTTTTGCACTTTTTCTGATGCTCTTCAGCCACCTGTTTTATAGAATTTTAGTATGTCAAACCATTTACACACTCACTTCTCATGTGCATACAATGATTAGAAGCAAAAAAAAAATATTAAAGATGGTCTATTTGATCTAATTTTTAAATGAACTTGCTGAAATATCTTTTCATGAGGTGGTCTGATACAGAATGGCTGTTTTGATGTGACCCTGTGACAGGCTCCGACTGTGGGATGTGGCGAGGCTTCATTACCTGGGGCTTTGGAGCAGACGCAGCCTCAGTTTATCTCTCGGTTCCTAGAGGGACAGTCTGGTGTCACCATCAAATCTGTCTCCTGTGGAGACTTCTTTACTGCCTGTATGACAGGTAATGCATAAACACAGCAAAAAAAGTTAGATTTAGTGTAGCAGTGCTAACCTTTGAGGGAAACAAACTCTGGGTTTAAAGCAGGAAGTATCTTCAATATTAGAACCTGTTTGCCTCACTACATTTTCAGTGCTGAGCATTTAAATAATAATTAAAAGACTGAAACCAAGAGCAAGCCATTAATCCAGCAGCTCAGCACAGCAGTAAAAAGCTGCTCTTACAGTTCATTTGCTTTATTTTTATTCTTTATTACAAATGGCGGATTAAAATGTAACGCTTTTCTGAAGATTATACTATTTTTGTTAAATCCTAATCCCAGTTCAGTCTTTGTCAGTGTTGTTAATAAGGCTGCGTCATGGCATGACTTGAATTCACCTAACAAGTAATCAAAAGAAGCATAACACAGTTCTAAGAATCCCTGTCTCTCTCTCCTGCTCTCACGCTCTCTCTCTCTTTCTCTCTTGCTCTCGATCTCTCGCTCTCCCCACTCTATTGCTGTCTCGCTCTCTCTCCCCTCTGTCTCTCTCTCTCTCTTCTTATCCCTCTCTCTCCCTCCTTCTTACTCTCTCTCTCTCTTTCCCCCTTTCCCTCTCTCCAACCACTCTCTCACCTCTCCTTCTCTCTCTCCCTCTCTCTTGCTCTCGATTTCTCTCTTTCTCTTCTCTCTCTTTTTCTCTTTCTCTTTCTCGCACTATCTCCCTCTCTCCCTCTCTCTGTCTCTTTGTTTCTCCGACCTCGCTTTCTCTCCCCCTCTCTCTCACTCTGTCTATTCCTCTCTGTCTACTTCACTCTCTCTCTCACATGCTATCTCTCCCTCTCTCTTGGTCTCACTCTCTCCCCTCTCTCTCTGTCTCTCTCTTTCTCTCTTTCCCCCCCTCCTTCTCTCTCTCTCTCCTTCTTTCTCTCTCTCTGTCTCCCTCACTCTCTCTTTCTCTCTCTCCCTCTTGCTCTCTCTCTCCTTCTCTCTCTCTTGCTGTCTCTCTGGTTGTATGTTTGTACATATGAGAGTGTGCTCTCAGCATCAGCTCTTAAATGATATCATGAAACTCTTTGAGTATGAAATAGAATACAAGTTGACATTTCATATCTTTGACATATTGCATCAGACCCGCTATATGAATATTTCACAGACGAAAGCAAATGGGCGCCAGAGCTGTGACAAAGCCGCTTTAATGCTGCAGTCTTCTTTTTTTGCTTGCAGACAGAGGCATAATTATGACATTTGGAAGTGGAAGCAATGGATGTCTTGGACACGGAAATTACAATGACATAACACAGGCAAGGGTTTACTATGACTTCTTATAGTTAGTGCTAAGGTTCAGAGTCAGTATTTTAGAAGTGTGTGAGTTTAATTCCAAGGATTATAAGACAGTCTGGACGCTGGTGGAACTGTTTTGCTGATGAAATGTGTCCTTTCTCTATTTTGAATAAAGGTGTCTGACACTTGTACATGGGTAAGAAGTTTTAATACATATTTAAGGCAAGACTTTGTGGTATGTACATGTCGCACTGGATGAAGGCATCTGCGACAGACTGTAAATGTAAATAGTTTTTGTTTAACAGTAGACACCCTGTTTTGCTGGTCTTATGATGGAACTTTTAGGGATTAGTCTCAGTGACTGTTTGTGGAATTCAGGGAGATTTACTTCCTTTCTCCACACATTTGTAGGACAGAGCAAACCTTCATGTTGCTTCTTCTGTTGTCTCTGACTAGCCCAAAATAGTGGAGGCTCTCCTGGGCTATGAGCTGGTTCAGGTGTCCTGCGGTGCCTCCCATGTACTGGCTGTGACCAACGAACGAGAGGTTTTCTCCTGGGGAAGAGGAGACAATGGTACCACACCATGAACAATGATGGCTGAATCATTTTTAGGTCTAGTCATTCTAAATTTTGCTCTCTCTCTCTCTTTCACACATGCTCTTTGCACACTGACAGGTCGGCTGGGACTAGGAACCCAGGATACCCAGAATGCCCCACAGCAGGTGAATATCCCAGTAGATTTCGAGGCTCAGCGAGTGTTGTGTGGGGTTGATTGTTCCATGATCATGAGCACTCAACACCAGATCCTGGCATGTGGCAGCAACCGGTACGGCACTCCAGCAACACCAAACACTTTTACTAATTTGCTTTAGAATCAGTCTTACAGAGCTTTACTTACAAATACTTAGCTATATACAGTGCTACAGCTATACAGACCTGATGTACTGTAATGGCACAGCACATTCTGTAAAAGAAATCATGAACAGACAAGCTGCGTCTTAAATTGTGCACATTGTATAGTTTAACATGAATAGTGTGTTCACTCTGGACAAATCACTGACAAAAAAAAAACACCTACCAAATCTAAGCATGGACCATTAAAACATATTTGCAGGATGTAACAGGCAGTGTGGAGCCACTAGAGGGTGCTGCAGTTTTGCTCAGAGGCTTCCGTTCTCCTTTATATGGATGGTGCTTTTGATAATGGGCATCGTAACAAAGAAGCTTTACAGAAATCTGGATATAATTGTACATTTTAAAACTGATTTCTCGTGAGAAAGTCAGAGGCGACTACAACAAAACAAAATAAGGCTGTAAGAGGATGTATCAGTGAGAGGGAACAGACTCAAAAGGGAACCAATCATCTTCTGCGTGACACTGGATATGTGTGATTATATACCTTGCTTTTTGTCTGAGGCATTTTCCCAGGTTTTGAACATGAATTTTCATAATAAATAATTAATAATATGGCGGCATCAATTTTCGGGTGTGGGCTCTGATGAGAAACTGGGAATGTTTATGTATCCGGCCTAAGAGGCTGGTTCAGTGGAAATTCAGTGACACAAGCTGCTACACAGCACCATTTAATTTCCATGTAATGCAAAATGTGATTCACTGATTGATTGATTGATTTGTGACACTTTAAATTATACTATACACATTATATTTATACACTTTAAACTATATTCATGTATAAAGTATATGTTGATTAGTGTATCTTTGAGACAGCTTTAGATCAGACTTCAGTTCCATTGCGACACTTCCTTACCCCCTGCCATTCATCATAACCATTCACGCTCTGGAAACATTCTACAAGAAAAATCATTTTGCAATGCATGAGCTTTGTGCCTCAGGCCAGGTCCCAGTATTATTTCCTTGACCAACAACTTCTGATTAGTGTATCCTGTTAAGCTTGCTGTGTCACAGTGAAAAGCATCTTCATCAAAGGAGCTTAATCACAGGAGATTCACCTTACCCTTCACTGCCACACATATTACTCACATATGGATATTTGCTTCTAATCAATATAAGAGGCAAAGATTTAATATAATGTTTATATCTCTCAAAGGCCAGTGGTGTTTATTTATTTGCAG
This sequence comes from Porochilus rendahli, assembly GCA_039654305.1. Classification (NCBI taxonomy): domain Eukaryota; kingdom Metazoa; phylum Chordata; class Actinopteri; order Siluriformes; family Plotosidae; genus Porochilus; species Porochilus rendahli. The sequence continues at coordinate 23,496,263 of JBCNYG010000013.1, read as the reverse complement.
GTTTAACAAGCTTGGCCTTGATACCATCAGCAAGACAGAGGAACCTCCCTCCTGTTGTCAGGTAGAAGAGGTCCACACATTCCAGCCTGTTCAGTCGTACCCACTCAATGTTGAGAAAATTCTTTACAGTGACATCGGAACAGCTCACTCCGCCTCAGTCACAGGTGACACAAGGATCCTTCTGACTAATTATTAAAAAAATAAAAATAAATAAATAAATAAATAAATATATATGTGTATATATATCTATATCTATCTAT
>JBCNYG010000013.1:23461933-23473166 GCA_039654305.1 Porochilus rendahli | reverse complement strand
AGAAACACCCGAGCTGGGAATCGAACCCAGGACCTTCTTGCTGTGAGGCGGACGTGCTAACCACTATGCCACCGTGCTGCCCCATAGTGAGAACTTAAATCACAAAATATGATTAATATCAGATTCTTTTTCTTTTGTTGAAGATCCTGACCATGAATGCTGTGTCCTGCATGCTTTGTGGGTTTATTGGTGACTGCATCCATCCCTGTCATCCCCCAGCCATTTGGCAGATGGTACTGGAACATCCCAGCCACTCCTGCCACACTCTAGAGCAGCTTTTTCCCCAAGGCAGTCAGGGCTCCTTGTCACCCGGCTGCCCCCCAGCCCCAAATCATCTGAACTTGTCTGAACTGAGCTGTGCATACGCCTCTTTAATTTAGAACTCTGTGCTCTCTACTGTCACGTATCGCACTTGAGACCTCAGCATACGTGGGTGTGTTATTTCTCTTCATCTCTTGCTAAGACTAGCAGTTCCCTCAAGAGGAGTCATCGTGAGTGTAAAAAGTCCCGGACCAGCCAGAAATAGCCATGTCTAGACTGTCCAATGAGAGATATCCTTGTATCAGGTGTCAACTTTTGTAGTTTAATTCTAAGTAGAATAGTTTGGAACGATGATGCTTTGGTTCAGGGGTCCAGGTTCAGGGTTCCAGGTTCAAATTCGATTCAATTCAATTTAGTTCTATTTGTACATTTGTATATTTGTATTGACTCCACTCCCTCACATGGCTAAGTCCACCTGCTGAAACGGTGCACCAGGTTGTGGCGCTTTGAGCCAACATGTGAGAGATCAAGGGATGGTTGAAGACCAGTCACATCTGTCTACCCTAAAAGCTAGGGCACAGCAGCCAGGTGCCAAGGGTACTACTTCTAACCAGAGCCCCCTAAACCCCACTAAAGATTATCAGATATTAAAAAGTTGGTCTAATCAAAATTCATTTCAATTGCAAGTGTTTTAATCAAGCAGAACAACCACACGAGACAGAATCTCATCAATGCAGATTTATGGGTCTTCTTCAGTAGCAGTCTGGGATTTGATCACAAAACCTTTCGGGCCGAAGGCAACACAATCCTATCACCCATTCTTAGTATTATTAATATTCATCATCCTTTTTTTGTGCGTCTGAGCTTCAGATGCAGACAAAATGCTAATGATAACCATGATTAATGTTTTCTACTCATGGTTATTATTGCCGTTCCAGTTTAAATATTTGTTTCGACCAAAATTCAGCTGGACGGTTGTCAAAATTAACACATGTGTAATTTGTCAAGTAGGCCTGAGTTTATAGGCAAGCTGTAAAAAACCCTGCAGCGATGCATTAAGATCATGTCATCTCTTTGAAAGGGCTTTGTAATACTTTCAGACTGGTTTTTGGAGAGGAGAAGAGAACGAATAACACAGATTGCTGAGCCAGAATGGAGAGACTGTCAGGGTCCTTGTAAAAAACATGACAACCACAAAAACTACTCCCAAACGAGGTTAAAGCAATTTCGGTGACAAAGGTCACGGGGAGGCTAAAGCCCATCTCAGCTGACTCTTGGCAAAGGCAGGGTACACCTCGAACAACTCTCCAGTCCATCACAGTGCAGCACACATATACACAACCATTCACACTCACATCTAGGGGGAACTGCCAATCAGCCTAATGGGCATGTCTTTGGACTGGGCAAGGAAACCGGAGTACCCAGAGGAAACCCATTCAAGCACAGAGACAGCAAACTCCAGACAGTAACACCCAGCAATACCGAGCCCTGGACTCAAACCCAAGACCTTTCTGTGGGGCGGACGTCCTAACCCCTGCGCCACTGTGCCGCATATAGACACTTATAATGCAGCGCTATTGAATTCTTGATTCTGATTGGTCAGATGTTGTTAATTCATTTTCTATATGAGTAACTCTGATTGTTTTAGTTGATAGTCAAATCATAGGTTTGGATTCAGACTAATTTATCTAAGGATAGTAAAGGAACTTGAAGAATATAATCTAGCAGATAAAATGTAGCAATATACTGTACCAACAAACCCAAACATCTAATATACCAACAAACGTAAACATTTAGTAAAGAACAACTTTTATATCCTCTCTCTTACTCTCTGTAAATTTCTTTCTCTCTCACTCTGTCGCTCTATTTCTCTGTAAATCTCTCTCTCTCTCTCTCTCTCTCTCTCTCTCTCTTTGTAAACCTATCTGTCTCTGCCTCTGTCTCTCTCTCTCTGTTTCTCTCTCCCTCTCTCTTTTTGTAAACCTCTCTGTCTCTGTCTCTCTCTCTCTCTGTCTCTCTTTCTCCCTCTCTCTCTTTGTAAATCACTTTCTCTCTCACTCTCTGTCTCTCTATTTCTCTTTCCCTGTGAATCTCTTTCTCACTCTGGCTTACTATCTCTCTTTGAAAATCTCTTTGTCTCTCTTTCTCTCTATCTGCCTCTGTCACTCTCTTTTATTCTCCTCTGTCCACCTCTCTCACATTCTCACTCTCTCTTTCACTCTTTGCCTCTCACTCTCTCCTGCTTTCTCTGTATGTCTGCCTCTCTTTCTCTCTCTCTCTCTCTCTCTCACACACACACACACACACTTTCTTTCTGTGTCTTTCTCTTTTGCTCTGTCTGTCTGTGTGTGCATGTGTGTAGATAGATAGATAGATAGATAGATAGATAGATAGATAGATAGATAGATAGATAGATAGATAGATAGATAGATAGATTTTACAACGGACATACTAACATGCTAAAATTTAATTGCCTATTGTGAAATAATCGTCTTCAAAGACATTAACAGATAAAAACATTCAGCAAATAAGTGCTCATCATTATAATTCCCATGAGCCAATTTATTTGTAGAGCCATAAGTCTGGTAATGAAAATGATGTTCCTAATCAGGCTGCAGATCACAGGAAGACCCTCCGCTGGCTTCCTGTCGCAGCTTAAATGCTGACCAGGCTCCGCCTACCTGAAGTCACTTATCAAACTCTGCCCTGTAGTACATGTGTCAAAGCCCAAAACCGTTATCTTCACAGAGCACTACATTTATCTTTTATAATGATCTTTAGTAATGATTATGTCGAGAGTCTGCCATGTGAATGTCTGTGAATGAGCAGTCTACGAGTGATAATGTATTCTCGAGTATATGAATGTTTTACTATGCATTAATCCGAGCTCTGAACTACTGTTGAGGCTGGTTATCCAATCGATGCTTTTGAAAAAAAATCTGTTTTTAGAATTTACCAGCACTGTGGTATGACCATAAATAAGGACTAAGTAAAATGTAGGAATGGTTTCTCGTCTAATGGGGTTTGTCTCATGGTAGTAATCGTGTCTTACTAGGAGTAGATTGCCGTGTTGATGAAATAATGCACCGAAGCATGAAATGGCACGAAGCCGGATAATAAGATAAGCCAGAAGTCAGGCTTTTTTTTTTTTGTTGTAACACAACGAATAATCAAAAGTCTCAGAGCCACTGAAGTCACACTTGATTTCAGTGAATTTCACCTGAATATACTGGAAGTGTTTGCCAAATGTGTCGGCTGAGATAGGCACCAGCCTCCCCCTGTGACCTGGCAAATGAGTAAAGGAGTAGTCCAATGTGTGGAAGGGATAGACAGGATGTGTAACAAGTGTTTAATTAAGCTTGGTGTTTATTTGGGGTAATTAACAAAAGAATAATCCAGAATCCTGTAAGCAGTAAAACTGGAATGAATCAAAACCAGGAGGCATAACAGAGAAAGCATGGGAAACCAATGAAACATGAAAACTGAGCATATGAATAGACAAAGTGATCAAAGAAATAACAGGACGCCATCACCCTAATGAGGGGACGGGGCGGAGACGAGAGTCTGATAAAAAAAGGTACATGTAAACATGGGGGGAAAGAGGAAACGTATGGAGGAGGCGGTTACAAGCAGCTGCAATGTTAACTGAGTGTCGCTTCAACAAGGTGCGCCGCTGTCATCCTGGAGATGGTCACGTTTGAAATTAGGATGATGCGCGCAGACAATTATGTGCACGGGGGCTGATTGGCCGTGCGCTGAGCTGGGGACATTCTTTATTCACTAGTGTGTCATGCATTTTCGGGTTTTCTCCTAAATCGCAAAGACATGCCAGTATTTAGACTTTTAATGTTAACTTACCCCCAGTGCAGCTAACTGGGTTATCAAAGGCCGGCCATGTCTCTCACTGTCTGTGGTGAGGGGCATGTAAAAGAACCATTGCTGATTTTCGTCAAGAGGAGGCTGCATAGCTGTCAGCGTGTTTCTGCCCTGCGATGGCCTGGCGAGCTGTCCAGGGTGTTCTCTGTGCAGGTGTTCAAGCTCCTTCCATATCGTGAAGGTGAATTGTGTAGGAGTTACTGCACTTTTAATTTTGGCTCCCCTTTATGAGAGACCAATAGTAAATGGACAGTTGGCTACTCAGCTGTTGTGTGATATGTTGTTGTTTTACTATTTGTGTTTATATTAATAATTTAATTTTACTCCAGTGTAACGTGGTAAACAGCAAAACTTACCAAAGTGGACAGTCAGATACTATATTTATAAACCTGACTATATGTGGAAAGAGTGATAGAAACTATGTTACTAGGTATCGGGATTATCTGGATGCTGTCTGTTGACACTTCAAGGTTCAAGGTGAGAATGTTGTGTCTTTTATTCCATCTCACCTTTGTGTATAAAATATCTGTATGGGAGGGCTGGAGAGTTTCACCTCTGAGCCGGACATGCTGGTAGTAACAGAGCCAGAATTGAAATGTGTGTAATAGGTGCAGGTGCCATGACAGAAGAGGGGTGTGATGTGTTTTTGACATTGAGATTCTTCTTTCCGAGACCAGAGCAAATTAAAACGTCACTGTCTACAGCATCTGAGATCGACACACTTTTCTGTCTGGAATTGTTTTCCACGGCAGTTTCTCCTCTAGCATATTTCTGATTGCACAAATATGTTGTTTAGCAACTTTGTTTTTGTTTGAAGAATGACATAATTAATCGCAGCCAGCACAAGCACTTCAACAGTCAGTTCACCTCCCAAGATTGTTTTGAAAGCAACGCTGGTATGCTTGTGATATTCATATATGTGACACATATGTTTCACGGCCCCCTGGACACTGACGCTCCCAATGTGTTACACATCACGCCTCTGGTTCCAGAACATCAGCATACTGTGTAAAAATAAATAATTAAATAAGTAATGATGATACACATCGGCGTAGATTTATTCTGCCTTTGTTTGGTTCAACGTACACAACCAATCATCATGGTATGATAGGTATGATGGTATTTCACCGGCATATATAACAGTATGACTCAAACTAAAGCTCAAAATGAAGCACAAGCTCTCAATCCGGCAGCTTTTTTACATGTATAAAGCATAGTCTAGTGTATTTAATCTCTGGGAAGATGGCAGCCACTTTCAGCACCTTCCGAATATGCACGATATACAGTATTGTACGCAGTCTTGTGTTTATATCCATGCTCATTTCAGAGGAGGGCAAGCTATGAGTAACAATATTGCTAGCTGATCTAGGTGTGGCAGTTGATGATATACGTTTTTAAAAATGTTGCGTTTGCGGTATGTTTGCGCTACACCATTTTATTCCTCTTTTCACAAACCTAAAAAATGTATTAAGGTCTCTGTTATGTTTAAATCAAATTGCAATGTGAAAATTTTTTTATGAATAGAATTAAATTTAAAACGCTAATTTATGTAGGAAATTTATGCAGGTGCGTGCATTTTGCTGATGTTTTAAATTTTATGTAGCAGATATAAATGTTTTTTTCATATTAAAAATTCTGAACATTTTAAGAAAAGGAAGATCTCTGTTGCTGCAGAATTATATAAGAAGAATGCGTTTAAATGACCTCAATGCACATAATGCCAAATACCAAAATCATGCATTATAAGGAAACTTGAAAGTGGCCGAACGTGGCCGAACGTGTGGCCGAACGTGTCCAAACTCCTTCTGGTTTCTTCTTTCTCTGAGAATGATCAATAAACAGTTCTATATTGAAGATAATGAGGTCTTCGTTCTTCTCAGTACCTGAGCAGCACTTTTTAAACACTTTAATAACTGCAGTTTTAAATTTAGGGCTGAAATCTTTCTGAAATCCCTTCTGAGGCTCCCATGTGCTGCCTCTCACTCTCAATTAGGACCCTGAAGGCTGAGACGCCTTTGGTGGCTGTTTGAGAAGGGATCAGTGACACCTTTGAAGTGCCATGTTCATACATGCTGTCTTGTTTTTAGCTCTTCGACCTTGTCCTATTCAAGATCTCTGACGTGCTCAGTGCCCTCATACCTTTTACTGGTCTTGCTACAAATGTTGCATGCCGTCGGTAATTAAAATACAAACATGTGTGTGTGGTGGATCACATGAAGGGGAAGGTAGGGGGATGAAGGACAAGGGCAGGAGAGAAGGAACAAAGATGAGGTGGTGGGCATGAAACTGGAAGTCGTGAGGTTTCACGCTTGTCTTCACTTGGCAGGAGAGTTTCACACCTTCAAAGTGACAAGTGTCTAAAGCATACATGTCTCCGTATAACTTTTTCCACCTCATATCTTCCCAGAGATATACCACACTGCATGAAAGGAATCCTGTTATTTAGATTTTTTCTGAGGCTGTAATTCTGATGATGGTCAGCAGTAAGACTGAATCGAGATATTCATCCATGTGTGAAGTGCTCAAGCTCCATCAGGAAGATTGGTTCAGCAAATCCAGCAGGGACTAATAAAATGGAATTGATTTCTCTCCTTCCCGAACGCAGCAGACTGTCGTTGTTCCTGACCTAGAGCTGGCTGAGGGTTTTGAGCTGCATGCCCTTCACTGAACTATGATTTGAATATTCTATTATCCTTTTGGGTTAGGAAAAAAAAAGAAAAATATCTGAGCTCTCTTCATACTCTATCATACTATGATATGTTTATTGTGAATATTGATGACACCTTTTTATTATTAGTGAAATGAAGTGAAGTGATGACCAAACTTTCCTATTACGCAAAGGTATATTTTCATTATTAGGTAGTTTTTCAGGTGGTACATTTTCAATTTTACATTTTAGTTGCAGACTACTAAAATCTGTTTGGCTTGCATTAGCCTGCTTCTGAAGGCTGTCACTTCACTCTGTCAGCTCCTATAAGGCAAGTTAATGGCAAAAATAGCAGTATACAGATAGTAAACTAACAAGTTTAAAACAACTAGTGAACATACATCAGATTGTGCTGTAGTCATCCAGTGCAATGTTATGCAAGATTGACATCATCATCTTTAACATTCCTTTGACTCCTCACTGATACTAAAAAGTATTTGAATTTACAATTTATGTTTAATGGGTTAAATGCATTTTTTTCTCTTTCCACCACTCATTAGTTTGATTGAAGTAATGTGATGGTAGGAGCACTAGCAGTGTGGTGTATTTTCAGGTGTATCACCACATCTAAACTGTAACAGTCTCAAAAACAGTATCCATCACTAATGTTGAAGCTGACATTTGGAGGGTGGAAGGATATTTTGCCTTACTACTGACGTTGTACCGTTGAAGAACCGTGTGAATTAGATCACAGATGGTGATTGCCATTCCAAATGTCAGCACCTCTGAGTGCTCGGAGAAGTGCAAGGAGTAGAGGATTATGACGTGAGCGTGAACCTGTGCGACCTGTGGTGTCACTTGTGTCAAAGTGAGTAATTGAATGTTTGAGCTTAAATTTAAAATTACAAGTGCATTACGCATCATTGTGTTGTCAGAAACCTGCACTGAGAGTTATCAGCCGCCTCTGCTCCCACCAATGCATAAAATGATTCCTCTTCATTAGAAATAATGTGTGGAATAAGAGTAAAAAAACACTGCCCGGCCAAAAAAAAAATAATGCAATCCAAAATTTTGTGCATTGTCGCCTCAGATCACTCTTGATAACATGAAATTGTGGCCCAAATAGTAAAAGAATGGTTCAGAAATTTAGTTTCCTGGTAATAGATTTCAAGCTAAGCAGAACTGTTTGATGAATGACGTGAGGAATGGTATAGATTTTAATTATTAAATTATCATTTTACCATTTGAGGGACTGAACCTGAACAGATCCTCATGAGAAATCACATGTTTGTGGGGAGCCACAAGTTCTTGTTTTGAATTTGTTCTGTTTCTGTTTCTTAGTGCCAGTGTAGTAACTATTCTGGAGCAGACATGAAAATGTTTCTGGAAACTATTCCACAGGAACTGAAAGCAGTTGAACCTCTTCTGACTTAATAAAACCAAACTTTCTGACTTTACTTTACTTTTTTGTTGTTTTTACTTGTATGTCATTAATTTCAACACAGATACTTTTTACTCTTAAAACCTGAGTCTTTACTTTTGTTGTATTGCATTTTAGAACAATTACGCCATCTTTAGTTATTTATTTGTTTACTTATTTATTTGTTTGTTTGTTTATTTATTTATTTATTTAGCATCATCGGGGAAATTGTAAAAAAAAATGGGAATTGGTGTCAAACCTCTTATCTCTTCCAGAAACATCTTGAATTTCATTAGCAAAGGACACGATATAAGATATGGCAGGCATAGATTGTTTTGGCTACACAACTGAGCAGAGTTAGGCAAGCAGGAGAGAGAGATTGAAATTTAATTAGTTGTCAGGGGCCTTGTACAAAAAACAGCCAGTAGAAATGTCCTTCAAATAGATCATTTTTACTTTTACTGTGGGTACATTTTAGAGCCTGTACTTGTTTCATTTTACTTGAGAATAGAAGTTATCAAGCTTAGACCCTCCAGCATGTTCCGGGTCCACCACGGGGGTCTCTTCCCAGTTGGACATGCCCGAAACACCACACCAGGAAGGCATTCTAATCAGATGCCGAACCACCTCAACTGGCTCTTCTCAACGCGAAGGAGCAGTGGTTCTCCATCTGGATGACCAAAGTTCTCACTCTGTCTCAAAAAGAGAGCCCTGTCACCCTGCGAAGAAAGCTCATTTCAGCCAATTGTATTCGTGATAGGGGAGAGTATTTTTGAGAATTGACAGCTTTGCCTTCTGACTCATCGAAACCATCAAACAACCCTAATTATTATACATTCAAGAGATTTTCCTGTTTCTGAATGGTAAAAAGAATTTGTGAGTGGAGTTATAATCAATTATTTGGAACAGTTCAATTTTAAAGTTTTATTGCACGCCTGACACATGCTAACATTCCTTTCTATAGCTATCGTCATATAAGAGAGATTGCCTACACCCCGCAGCAGATTGCCGAAGCACTTGAGCTGTGAACTTTATTCTATTTATGCTGTTGTAAGCATACAGATTGAGATAAAAGAAAAATAGTAAAAAATTGAATGACAAATGATGCTCAGGGCATGTATTTTTTTAAAATATAAAAATAGATTCCTACCATCAAATACATTAAATCCATATTTTGTTGCTTTTTCGTGTTTGGGACGTATCAGAAATGGTGCCAGAACATCATAGTCACGTGACTGCCTGTTATTTCGTGAAGAAAAGGACACTTTAGAATACTTCAGTGCTCTTTATTTATTAACTGTGAGTACAAAAAAAGCCTTTTTTAAATGCAATTATAATTTGAAGAAACATATACATACTAATGATATTTATTAGAGAACAAATAACTTGCGTGACTATTTCAGGACTATTCTTCCTCTCTGCTCTTTCACAAGCTTCTGTCAATCAAGTAGGTAAATATAACGCACCCCGCACTGCCTGTTTATATGTTTTGTATGAATATTTTGAATGAGTAATTAAACAAGTATAGAATTTGGCTTTTGTATGATATGGAGAATGATTTATCCCAATCTCATTTGATAATAGCTAATAAGTAGAACCACTAAATGTCACATGGAATTGTCCATATTTCTGTTCACCAAGCAGCAAATGCGTGGAGGTTGTACAGGTTTAAAAGAAAGATCCATGAGTCATGAATACAACATTCCTACTCTGCGTGGCCCCCATAATTTGTACTGTCAAAATTCTGTTCCGGGGCTTGGTTGTAATTTTTCAGTTTTTTGTGGGGAAAATAGATCGGCTTGAAACCGTATGGCTAAATTTATTTCCTGGGTTTTATTACAACCTTCAACTAAGCCAAAATGAAATGCAACAGGCGGTATACTTTTCAACTTGTAGCATTTCATATTGGACCTGGACCATGTGCACCCACAAGAGACAAACCTGCGGAGAGATCAGCGACTTGTCACTTGCTAGTGTGAACACATGGTCCAAATACATGTTTGTGCTGATGCACACTTCCTTTTAAATCAGGGGCTAAAACTCTCCTCTCGTGTTATTGTCACCACAGATAATAGTGTGAGGTGATGCAGTGCACCCAGTACTGAGAGATTTTCAGTCTGGGTCACATCACACACACACACACACAACTAGAGAGTCCACCTTTCCCGTGTCTTTAACACCTCACCAGACTCTCAGTTGAATACCATGAGGAGTCGGTGTGTATCCAGGGTCAGCAGTCTTTGCAGGGCATGTATCTTGTAATTATTAAATAACAGCAAACAAGCAAAGGATCACATCTCTGTCAGAAACGTAACCACTCCGTCATTTCCATACAAGGACCAGGTCGACTGAACCAGTATAAACAGTGGTTACAATAAGGGTTTGTTTGTATGTGAACAGTGACCTGCAAATTCCTGAAGGATGATTGTAGGATCATTAACCACCAAGCAAATGCATGTATACACGGCATCCACGGCATCCACGGCATCCACGGCATCCACTGTAGTGCAGCTCAGGAAGAACTGGCACTGTGGATGACTAAGAGTCCTCAATTAACTCGTGATCCACCCTTATAATTACTCGGGCTGCATCGTAATCAGCCAAAATGTGTCAGTAAAAGTGCAAAGAGAATTAAAGACGTCAGTTGACTTTACCCTTCGCTAAGGCTTCTTTTATTGCAAACGCTTTGTCAGGACTGGCCACTTTTCTGTTAACTCATCTGTCAGAAGCAGTATAATGAGTCTTTGTGCAGTGTTGTGATTGCCGTCCACATCTATAACGGCAAAGAAATGGCGGATTCTTTAATGCCTGCTTCAGGGCACAGCAGAGAATTTCCAACACCACAATAAGAGAGACCACAAAGGGGTGGGAGGATTAAAAGCAGATATTATAAGCTACATCCACAGCACCATTGCTTTTAAAGACATTACAGTTGTTTTGGGGGGAGGTTTTTTTTTTTTTTTTTTTTTTGGCAGCCCCTGTAGATTTTTCTTTGTTTTCTTTCAACAATAGGTACACTCTTTTTTGTT
>JBCNYG010000013.1:23385111-23400446 GCA_039654305.1 Porochilus rendahli | reverse complement strand
CTTGGACAGTCGTACTAAGCATTTCACTGCATATTGTACTGTGTATAATTTGTATGTGACAAATAAAATTTGAATTTTAATTTGAATTTGAATAAAGACTTGAAGCACAGTGATGTAGTGGTTAGCACTTCCGCCTCGCAATAATAAGGTCCTGGGTTTGAGTCCTGGGCTCATCAAGGGCATTTTTGTGTGGGGTTTGTACGTTCTTTCCCTGCTTGCATGTGTTCTCTCCGGGTACTCTGGTTTTCTCTCACATTCCCAAGACATTCATATAAGGCTAATCGGCTCTATCAAATTGTCCCGAGGTGAGAGTGTGAATGGTTGTATGAGTGTGTTGCCCTGCGATAATCTGGCGAGCTGTTCAGGGTGTACTTCGTTCTCGCCCAGTGTCGGCTGAAATAGGCTCCAGTCTTCCTGTGGCCCTTTTAGGATTGAGAAAATGAGTGAGTGAGTGAGTGAGTGATTCTAAAAGCTGAACAATCCAGACCGGAAGTAATGATACTTTGATGTCAAGCCTTAAATATTTTATAGATGTACCAGCTACAACCTATGAAAACTGTGTGTGTGTGTGTGTGTGTGCGTGTGTGTGTGTTTGTCATAGTCTTATATAACTCAGCTGTACACAGAGTGCTCCTCACTGAATTTTCCTCCCGTCCCATCAACCTGGAATCGGAGCTCTCTTGATACCCTACAAACAGCTCATTTAAAGCACTGAACAGGCATTGTTCAAAATCGTGATCTGCTTTTCTCATCCCTCACCAACCGGCAGACTGATCCACAAACTTCCTCCTACTCAGTTAGCCCCTGTGCTGCAAAAGACAGTACTCAGTATGTGCTACAGGAAAACGTACGAGTTCCACACCCTGTTGTTGACCCCTCAGCTGAGTGTGCTAGCTAATGCTTCACGCCTGCATTTTCACTGGAAGAAGAGGTCTCACACACACACACACACACACACACACACACACACACACACACACACACACACACACACACACACACACACACACACAGGAAACTCCAACACGAAACAGATATGAATACATCAGAGAATTCAGCTAATGTTCTGTTCCATGTGAGCTCACAATGCTTGTGAATTGTGGGAGTTAACCAAATGGTTCAGAAGAGGACAGGCATTCAAAAATATTTTCTTTTATTTTCAATTGTCTTGTTTACTTACAATGCAAACATCTTGAGATGTGGATATAAATAAACCAAGTATTTAGGAAGAGACTTAGATCTGTTTGTGTTTCGAAAGGGGGTGGCTGTTTTTGGCTTCTTTGCACATGGTTACTCAAAACCTGTAACTGTTTATTATTGGATCATATTACATGCATTAGTTATAGAAATGATATTTGTGTTGTGTAAAAGATTACTCCTTAAAAACTGTGGGTTTCGTCCATGTACTGATTGCCGGCTGATTGGTGGTTCCAAATCACCCCTAGGTGTGAGTGTAATTGGCTGTGTGTGTGTGTGTTTTGGCCTTGCAATGGTCTGGCGAGTTGTTCAGAGTGTATCCCACTATTAGAAAATGAACGAATGAATGAAGGAATGAGATTAAAAACTGTCCTGTCGATAATATTTAAAGTGGAGATATTATACTTTTTCCACTTTTTTTTGACCCATACATGTTGTTACATTGTTGAATAAAAATATTAGATGACATTAGAGTGTCAAATACATGGACAGCGGTATCTCCACCCTTCCTGGTCTTTCTCTGTATGGCGAACTGAGTGTAAAGCTTTCAAGTGATTATTCAGTTACAGATTAGAGTAGTTACAGAGCGCAGAAAGAACATAAATGGGAGGAGGAAGCCAAACAGGCCATCCAGTGCCCACACTCAAAATCTGCGTTTCAGGGGAAGTTGGGAAAGCAGTTTCTTGAAGAACTGTGGAGGAATTTGGATTGGGAATCATACTGTTGTGCTCCACTTGGTGTCTGAAATGAAAAATAAAGGTCTGAAAGTACAATATCTGTATAAGAATGAACAGAACAGACCAGTGCATAGACTGTATAGTAGGTGTACACAACATTGACATTTAACTAAGGAACAGTTTAAATATATGGATTAATGGAGCAGAAGTTTTGATATAAGAAAGCAATGGTGAAATTATGAAGATTTGAAAATATGAGAGTATTTTCATGCCGAAATGCTAAAGTGAGACAAACTAATACTAAGAGTACTTTATATATATATAAATATATATATATATATAAATGTGAGTTCAGTTAAGAATCAGATGACCAAGGACATGGGGATAGATGACTGAGCAGATGTCATGTGGGCTGAGGATCATGGGAGTTGCAGATATGGCAAATAAACTTTGGCAAATCAAATTCTGGCAGAACCCAACAATACCCGTCGCCAGCGATCTGCTGTGCAGCAGATATTTCCATTTATATGTAGCTGGAGTCTAATTTGCTGGAATCATGTTTTTTTCTGGTGAACACACACCTCTCCAGCTTCCACATCTGGCCTTTAATCTCTGTTTTTAATCAGCTAAAGGCAGCACTTTTCTTTAATGACGAACAAAAGCCACGTTTTTACTAAGCACTTTTACAATAACTTCTAAAATGATCAATTTTGGACATTTAGATTAAAAAAATGAACGAGAGGGAGGTAATACTGTAATATCAGTACTTACTCATTTTCACCCTTTACCCTGTACCCTACCCTACCCTACCTTTACCCTACTTTCACACCCTATTAGGAATACGGACAGGCTGGTGCCTATCTCAGCCAACACTGGGCAAAGGCAGGGTACACCATGAACAACTTGCCAGACCATCCCAGGGCTACACACACAACCATTCACAACCATACTCCCACCTAGGGTCAATCTGGAACAGCCAGTTAGCCTAATATGCATGTGTTTGGACTGTTGGAGGAAACCAGCGTACCCGGAGGAAACTCATGCAAGTACAGGGAGAATATGCACACTCCACACAGAAACAGTGAGTCTGAATATTGAATAATATACTCATTCATCCTGTAAGATTTATATTATATATTATTTGTGATCTGTTTTAAACTCTAGAATATAATCACAGGGACTAACAGCAGAGTAAGAGTTTAAGAGTCCCAAAAGGTGCAGTGAAACTGGTAAATATACATGGGAAAAAAACAACAACTCCTAGTCATCTCACTCGACAGGGCTATAGACGATAAGCTCATTTAATATCAATGCTAAATTGGTTTGTTTTGCGTCTGGTTTGCATCAGACTGCATGACTGAGCTTATCAAGCAGCACTGCACCACATGGGCCTAATGGAGCAGATTTTACAAGGCATTCTCTATTTGGTTCACATTATATAATACACAGAATCCACACACAGACACACACGCACACACACACACACACTTGTCACAATGTTTTAATGATACAGTGTTTTAAGGACGCTCTGAAGTCTTTAAGAACTTCATCTTCAGAACAGCGTTGCTTGCTGCACTTCACCGATTATTGATCTCTGCGATGTATAACATTTGCACCCTGAGCCGAGGCCGCATGCTTCATCTGCAACAAAAGATCAGCAGGATGAAACAGCCCGTGGAGACGCACACGTGTATCCTAATGGCCATGTTGCCTCGGGACTCGCCAGCTTGTCGCCCGCTCTCTGCATGTTGACCCTGGGGAGCCTCTGAAAGACACTGCAACCCCCTCAGGCCCTTTTGTGGGAGGATCAAAGCCTGGAAGATCTATGAGCTGCTTAACGCAGAAAGTGTGCCACATTGAGCTTGGGCCATACAATTACCTCATTACACACTCTCAGCTCCACCACCTCTTCTTAATGGCACCCTCCCCCCATTACAACAATACCCATCTGCTGGGACCTCGGTGTTCGCGCTGTTTAAGAAAGGAGAGTGCATATATTATAAACCTTTCTGAGGGGAAAATATTGTCAGAGCATAAATTTATTCTAAAGAAACTTGTGAATGGTTTTGGTTTGTCATGTAACAAGGGACACCTTATATGGAATCGGCTACTGAACCTCCATACCATGTGATATTCAATGTAATGCTTGTAGCAAGCAAATGCTTGCTTTTTTAATCTGTATCTTAGCTTTTTTTTTTTTTAACTAGAGATTTATGGTAATATGCACATTATGACTGCATGACTACTTCCAGGGAACATTTTAACCAGAGAATACATAGGCTCCCAGGTGCCGGGTTCAAATATAGACAGTCAGCATCTAACCCAATGAGAGGCTGATTCTCAACAAGTCAGTGACAATTAATATAATCATGGATTATTGACTTGTTTCTGCTGGAAGTCTGATGTTTATAGGGATCCAGGAGAGCGCCCAAGAGATATTACTTTGTGGTAGCTGTGAGCTGCTCAACTTGATCTCTGCAGTCCAGATGGATTTGAGGAGCTCAGATTGAAACTAGCCAGAGTTCACTGTTACCCCGAGCTGCATCATAGCGTAGTTCACTGCCTGCAACTTGAGAAACAGAAAGCAGACTCTTTTGTCTTTTTAAATATCTCATTGTACCAAAGGCATCTTTGAAGAATTAGAGAAAGAACAACCCTCTTCCTGTTGTCTGTCTGCATTTCCCCCCTCATGACAGTGGAAACACGTGTTGTGTTGCATAGTGCAAGGTTACCCTCTTGTGGTATGAAAGTGAAGCCATAGTTCCATAGTGTCAGTCACTAGACCTATATATGTGTAGAGGGGGAAAAAAGTGTGGTGGTGGGAGGAAACATTGTGTGGTGGCAGGGCCCCTTCCTTCCCGTTCCTCGCCTTCATGGCTGAAGTACGTTTGAGCAAGGAACCTAACCCCCTAACTGCTCTTTGGGTGCCGCAATCTGGCTGCTCCTGTGAGTGTGTTCATCGTTTACATGTGTGTGCGCTCACTTTGGATAAGTTAAGTGCAGAGCTAAATTGCCCTTGCAGGTCAAGAAAAAGAAAAGCAAAATATATTGGACTAATGATCTTGATTTCGGTGATCACATCAATTAAAACACACTGTTGTTGTTTTTTTTATTGACCACAACATACGTACTTACAACAAGAAAAAAAAAAACAGTTTAGAATGATATCTTTTTAAAGCAACTTTATCCAAGTTTGTAATTTGTTTGTTGTAATTTGTTGTTTGTTTGTTGTTGATTTTTCATGAGACTCCACCATTGTGTTTCTTTGTCTTTTGCCAACCAACCAACTGAGCATGCGTTGAAAACACTAATCAATACAAAAGAATGCAGTGGGCCTATATGTGACCCCATCTTTACCACTAATACTTACACTTAAAACTCTGTAGGCCATCAGATTATAACTTCATACAGATTCTGCAAGGTCTTTGTGTTGTTACACTTTCAGTTTCACTTACATTGTTGACACGTACATCTGCAACTATTAAAATGTGCAATGGAACAATGTTACTACAATTTATTGAATACAGTATGTTTGGAAAGATGTGTTTTGTGACTGGAGGATATGTGCCGATACACATCAGAACAAAAACAACCCTGTGTAATTATTACAAAAGAAGTAAACCAACCAACTTCAGGAACCATTGTTCATATACTTGAAGCATACTTAATATGTCCTCATCACCATGTTACTGTAGTGATTCATAACAGAAATACAGTGATACGCGTGACGTATTTCCTGCTTACGTATTAAAAACAAACATGGCGTCTACAAGACAATCAGGACTTTTTTCAACTAATGAGAAGGTATGATATTTTAATGCTAAGCTCTGATTCTGTTCACTATGTGTACAAAGTTATGTAAAACAGTTCAGATATTAGTTTTCAAAACTTCGTGATGAAATAGGGGAACATAGTCATTTGACAAGTTTGATTTTACACATGCACATACGCACCGTGTGTGTGCGTGTATATGCGTGAGTGAATGAATATGAAACTGCCTTTATTGTGCTTGTTATACTGGTGTGGGGGGTGTTTCTTCCTTTTTCACATATTGCTTAGAAACACTGCTGGAAACCGTATGTGCAAGCAAATTTAGCAACAAGTATTCCAGGTCTATGAAAAACAAGACACTTCCTGAATCATAATACATAAAACATTCTGCGTTGTTCACTTGCATCATCGTGAATGACGACAAATGACAAAAGGATGTTATAACCATCACCCATGCTACACTAAAAGAGTTTTAAGGATAGTAAGCAATGTAAACAAAAGAGTAAACTGATTTCATGAACACACCAATGTGTAGTTTTTGACACATGCTAGGGAATTCACGGGTCTGTTGGAAATCAAGACTGCACGAATCATGTACAAAGAAGAGAAGCTGTTCCGAGATGTGGGGGTTGTAGGGTGGTGTGGGGTGACTTTGTGAAATGGTCCTGATGTAAAACTCAAGCAGGCTAAAACATATTAAACAGTTTAAGAGGATTTACAAAGAAATAATTTCTTAAAGGTACAGGGACGAAAAATGGCCTTGGTTGTCCCAAGAGGAAACACTCTTTGATGATGATGTTGCTGTTAATTTCGCTTTCTTTTACCGAGTCTTGGAATATGCATGGAGCACACCTGCATGCTTATTATGTTTGCAAAGTAGGCTTTGGTATGCAGTACCAAGGTTGTATTGAACTGTTGTAATCTGATATAAATGCAAGAATAGGATGTGCAGATTAGTTTAGAATATTCGGGGAGAACACGGGGTGATCACATGTCGCCCCCTTGTGTGCGAAGTTATTGCTCAATGTTATATTTTCTACACAAAAAAGGTTCATGAAACAAACAAAAATTATACTTAAAACAGTCAAAAATGATACATACAGGATTTTATGTTTGGGTTTAATTTTCTTTTAACTATAATCCTGAGTTAAAGAAAATTGCCCAACACATGTAACATTTACTGTTTGAAACCACTTTTCCATATGACATTTCAGCCTTAACCAATAAACCTTTAGAGCCAGCACTTATGAGGATAAGAAATCTTTCAAGTGTCCCAAGAACAGGGCTGGTCATGAAAATTCATAGAAAATTCAACCCTGTGTTATCCTATTCTATGTCTCGCAAAAGAAAAAACATAAGAAAATGTTTCTGGAAGGGAGTAATATAGAGAGCAAGAAGCGTATAATAGTCGGGTCACATAATGTGACGCAATTGTTAATGTCAAAGTTTTTTTCTATTAACATTCATTGTTCATTTTCTGAACCACTTAATCCTAACTAGGGCTGCGGGGAGGCTGGCACCCATCTCAGCTGACCCTGGGCGAGAGCAGAGTACACCCTGGACATCGCAGGGCAGAAACACGCTAGCGGCAATGCACGATTTACGAACAACAGTGAGAGACATGGCCGTCCTTTGATAACCCAGTTAGCTGAACTGGGGAGATAGCAGTGACAATCCGGTGATACTAGGCCTTGAACCCCCAACCTTGGGATCAGTAATCCAGCACCCAACCACCAGGCCCCCACTGCCCCCCTTCTATAAACAATTTATTTTAAAATGAATGAATCGTGATATACGGAGGATACGTGCATGGGGTTTGAGAGTGCCCAACAAAATCTTGTTCAGTAAGAGAAATAATATGGGAGCTTTGTTTAGGCAGTGGAAAATTCAATATTTGAGCTTGGGGGGCACAGTGAAATAGTGCTCAGTAAATCCACCTCACAGCAAGTAGGTCCTGGGTTTGAGGCCCGGGTCTGGTGAGGGTGTTTCCTCACCACAATCTTAATAAACTGCCTCCTAAAATGACATGAAAAGAAATACTTGAGCTCCTGAAATGTTAGCAATGAACATGGCAGAAAGGGAGGCATCAATCGATTGTAATTCATTTCATATTATGTTTTATACTTAATTTATTTCATACTGTGTGTTACATGTGTGTATGGCAACGTCTTCAACAAAGTTTATTTCATAAAATTAAGTTGGATTACAGTAAAAAAAAAAAAAACACTTCAGAACCAACATTCAAGTTTATTATTATTACTTATGAAGGCAATCTTACCCGCGGGTGGCACAGTGGCGTAGTGATTAGCATAACCGCCTAACAGCAAGAAGATCCTGGGTTCGAGTCCCGGGGTCAGCGATGGCATTTCTGTGTGAAGTTTGCGGGTTCCAGCCTCCCTCTGAACCTAACAGGATTAAACAGCTTAGCAAGTGAGTGACTCGGTGTTCTTTGCAGCAGCATGGCTCAATATTTTGACAGGTCATGTATTTTTTTTTTATAAAGCTGAATTGTGCTCCATTCCTGGCCACGAACTTGAATGCATAACAATAAATAATAACAATTATGGAACTCAGAAGCAAGATTTTATAAAAAAAAAAAACACTTAAAGGAAGATTTAGCAACAGAGCTGAACTTACTTTAGCCAATGTAAGCATTAGCTAGGTAGGTAAAAAGCTTAGTTGGCATTAGCAATGCCCTACTGAACCAAACCAGCTTTACTTACCCTATTTCCAGAAAAGTTAAAAGTTTTCCAAAATACAATAAAAACAAGCCCTGTAAAGCAGATTTTGCACCAGTCTGTCATGGTGAAGAGGAAATTTACTCATTAGATCTACGTTCCAACCCTCATCTATGGTCCCGAGCTTTGGGGAGTGACAAAAGAACAAGATCGTGGAAACAGGATACTGAAATGAGCTTCCTTCGATACTTTCTGTGTAAGTACTTCTATTAGTTAGTTTTTGTTTTCTGAAATCATGTGCTTTTGGTTTGATTGCCCCCTTTGGCTTTGCACATCCCCATTATAGCGTTCACCTGTGTCTCGTTGCCTGCCTTACTAGTCTGTCTATATAAGCCCAGCATTTCCCCGCAAGCATTGCCAGATTGTGCCAGAGTTTTCACCTGTGCCTTTCCTGCAATCCTTTTTCACTCCGTAAAATCATACCTCGTGTATCTATGTGATGTTGCACTGAAATCTGTCTACAAGTTTATCTGATTGTTGAATTAAACTACTGATTGTTTTGCTTGTTTTCTTTTTAATAAACTAAATTAAAACTAAAGGTAATTAGCTAAAGTACACAAAAGTACAGTTTAAAGTACAGTTTATTACACAGTTCATTTGAATATTCGATTCTGATTGGCCAATTCCAGTGTTCAGTGGTCTGTAATTTCTTTATAGACCATTGCTATGAAAGCATGTCATTTCATTCAGGGAATTTGGAAAATTATCTTTAGGATAATGATATCGCTCCACCCCATCATGTTTTATTCCTAGGTTATAAAACTATACAGAGAAAGTAAGAGTCCTACCAGCAGCTCAAGTAAGTAATAAAAATATTTTATAATTATCTAGAGGCAGCCTCACAGCAAGAAGGTCTTGGATTCGAGATCTTTGCTCAGTAAGGGCATTTCTGTGTGGAGTATGTAGGCTTTCCCATTCTTCTGTGGTTTCCTCTGGGCACTCTGGTTTCCTTCAACAGTTCACATTAGTCTAATAGGCTGTTCCAGTTTGTGCCTAAGTGTGAGTTTGAATGTGAATGATTTTGTGTGTGTGTGTGTGTGTGTGTGTTGGTCCTGTGGTGGACTGGTGAGCTGTTCAGGGTGTACTCCACCTTTGTTCCAGCCTCCCTGTTACCCTAGTAAGATTAAGCAGTTTGGCAAATTAATAAATGAATAAATTAATTATGAATATTAAAGAGAGAAGATTTTAATTTGTATCAGTATCCTGTATGTAGATAACTAAAAGCTACCTAAAGTTTGGTTAGATAAATAAAGTGTATTAGAATTACTGTACAGTGCTCCTATTTGCAAACATGGATTAGTGATGCAGGTCAATGCAAGTGCAGATTTACAGTGAAACATACATAAACACAAAAAATAAGATCGCAGGTAACACTTACAGAATATTACATGTGTTGTGAAGAAAGTCAGACAACAACAGTAACAACAAAAGGCAAAAACTAAGCAATGGCTGTGTCCTAACATTCATAATTCCATGCTGTTAGTAAGCAAATAAACAGCATATAAGATATTATGATATGATATTAAATAATAAATTAGGATTATGATATTAGTATGCATTTATTAGTCATCAAAAGTTACACAACATACTAAATCTGAAATATGCAGATTTACCACACTACGTTTACAGAATGATATCCCACAATTCAGCAGAAGAACTGAAGACTAATTTCCCCAGGGAAAATACTAACACTTTTGCTGTTGTGGAAATAGGTTATATATTTACACTAAAGATGACAAACATATAATAAGAGGAGCTTAAATCAACAAATCTTATGACCTGTTATCACTAGTGCTAAGATAATGCTAAAGCAATACTACAAACATCCAGCTCAAAGGACAGATTAGATGTCAGGATAGTAAGTCCATGTTGTGTACTCATCCAACGTATAAATGAGGAGGCCCGACAGTGCGTCAAAAAAAAAAAGTTAGTACTGTTAGAAATAAGAGTTGTGTTCTTTTATTCAGAATGTGGATGTATTCCTGTATCTGTAGAATAAGTACCATGTTTGTGCATAGGCTTTCTTTCGTAGACATTATATAGCTGACCACAGGAAAATTCCCAGCTAACATAAATTTAGTCTCCCCCAGTTCTGGATGGCAGTCACCACTGTTTATTTAGTGATAAAATCTGTTTATTCATTCATTCATTTATTTTCTGAACCACTTAATCCTAATTAGGGTCACGGGGAGCCCATCTCAGCCGACTGTGGGCGAGGGTAATACAGCCTACTCTTTACGAAAGTCAGCAGTGGTTCTTTTACATGACTCTCACCATAGACAGTGAGAGACATGGCAGGCCTTTGATAACCCAGTTAGCAGCACTGGGGTGATAAAATCTGGGCTCATAAAGCACATAAAGCATAGAATCTAAATGGTTAAAGGTTAAGTTACTGGTTAATAACGCAAGATGTATATTGTTCCACAAATATTGTACTCCTTGGATACCATGTAAGACATATATCCAGTGATGTCAGGCAAAAGTCAAGTCAGGTCAACCACGGGGTCAACTAGTGGCACAGGACATGTGTGTAGGTGTGGCCTGAATACAACTGGATGGATATTCTATTTCATGTATATTTCCACACACACTCACACATAACCAATCAACAATCTGGAAACGCAGAGGACGCATAAAGACTTGGGACCGGAGAGAAGACGGGGTTCACATCGACTGATCGCTGGAGAGGGTGGATCGACTCCAACTTTGTGAAATGTGGATGCAAGATCACATGTACTGTAATTATTCTGATGTATTTAATTAAATTACTCATTTGGAAACCGATCGTATCTGCTTGGTTTTTCACACATCAACGAACACGAGGAACCGGTGAGGCATAGAGAAGATGGTTCCTTACGGTACATATCGAATCTGCTGCAAACAAGCATGTGACGAGAGTTATAAGATGAAGCGCAGTAGCTGAATTCATTCAGCCATTTTATGCTCATTCAAGCTACCCAATTGTGGAAATTACCTCATCCTATAAGGCTTGTGAAGCCTATCTCAGCCAACACTGGGCGAAAATGTTTTGTCAAAATACAAACTTGAGATGCCACTATTTATTTTGCCCAAAAACCCCAACAACAACAAGGTAAATGTTATGCCTTTAAATAAGGGCGGATATTAAGTAATAGATAAAACTGTTGTATAATTGTGCAGAAATCCTGGTATCTTTGAGTGTTTTCTGTTTAAGGTACCTGTACAGTGCCTTGACAACGCCTTTGGCTTCAATGCTCAGGTGATCTATGGAGCCGAGTCCTTTCAACTGAAACGATGCACCCCATTTTTGACTGTCTACAGTACACAGCAAACGTAAATCAACTACCGTGCTTGATTTCCAATAAACTTCAAACAGTTGTTTGTGTTTACAGTTAATGCAGTAGACTTTACAATTTAAATTGTTTTATTCTAAGGCCTGCAGTCTACAGCAATGAAAGATCCGGTGCTGAAACTGAGGAAAGCAGTAAGTATGCTTTATATGTCTTTTTATTCTTTTTATGTATAACACTGCGCATGAACCTGTATGTCACAATGGTTCTTGTTTACAGTAATCATGGAATCAGTTCATACAGATGAAACGAGACAGCACATGCAAGATATGACAAGTCTGTATAACCGTCAACAATCTAATGTCACTCCGCATCCTGTCTGGCCCGAGGAGACAGAGTCTCGCGGCAATAACAATCATCACGCATTTACTACTGGTGGGATATTCTCTGTATTTATACATTTTTATACATCCTTGTCATCCCCTTTATTGGAGATGTAACATGCCATTATGTTACATAAGGGGTCACAATGTAAGGTGGACTTTTTTACTCCTTTTTCTTTTTTGTACACATCGATGCAATTCCCTTGTCTTTCGGTGGTCCTTTACAAGCTTCATCATATTTTTGAACAGTAGCCACTAACCCTAACATTTATCCATATTTTTTAAAGGCTGTTGTAATAAAAGATTACATCAACAATGCCTGGGTATATATACAATCACTGACAAAAGTCTGGTCGCACATGTGGATGTTCATGTATAAAAGCCCATATCTCACCAGCCTATTAACTGATTTTATCAACTAAGACTTAAAATGCCCTCTAATAGTACTGAATAATACATGCTAGCAGCAGTATTGGAAATAGATTTCTTCTAATCTTTACAGCTTCTTAAATATAAACATTCCTGTTTTTGTGTTTTTGCCTGGACTATTTTCACTTTCAAGACTATATTTATCACAGAAAAATAATCAAACGTCTTTGTTTATAACCAAATATATAATACTGTAGCAAATATAACATCATATAAAAAAATTCCTCTGCAAACATGGCCATGATCGTACCAGACTCCCAGGTGCTTGTTATGATAAATAATTATCATATTAAAAGATGTTTAAATTACAAATAATAAGAATTTGTAAGGGGGCAGTGGTGGCCTGGTGGTAGGGTGCTGGATTACTGATCCCAAGGTCGGGGGTTCAAGCTCCACTATCAGCGAATTGTCACTGCTGTCCCACAAGTGCAGCTAACTGGGTTATCAAATGCCGGCTATGTCTCTCACTGTCTGTGGTGAGAGGTATGTAAAAGAACCATTGCTGATTTTCGCCAAGAGTAGGCTCCATAGTCGTCAGCGTGTTTCTGCCCTGTGATGGCCAGGCAAGGTGCACCCTGCCCTTGCCCAGAGTCTAGTGGAATAAGCAGTTCATAAAATGAATGAATGAAAAAATTTGTAAGTGCTATTAAGACACTTGTCATCTATTTTTAATACAGAAGTAAGCTATTTTAGAGGGCAGCTCGAACATTAAATGGTCGGAAAACAGTGTGTTATCAACCCTATGGTGAGAAATCTGAGCCCCCTGTAGGTTTGAACATAACGGGAAGCAATAATCTTTATATAAGTTGATATTTGTGTCTGGTAATGTTCCCACCCATCTTACATAGCTTTGTGAAACCTATGTACTGGAGATGACCTTAAACCATAATGTTTCACGTTCATACATGACTGGCTCTTCTGTGAACTTTGCGTCCAATTTCCCAGATAGTCAGTAACAACACTTTTGGCAGAGCAATAAGATACTAAATTAATAATTCATTTCAAATATTATTTTTCCTCCATGTTTCTGCTAATATGATGTTCGGGCTTTGGTAAGCACGACTGGTGTTCTAGCTGTGTCTTGTACAGGACCTGTATGGAGGCGAACCTTAACTTTTGTGCGGCCAGTTGTTTTGTGGTTTGTTTTCCTTGCATGAATGAGCTTACCTCTGTGTACCAAGGGGGTCTGAAATTTCTTACTACTGCTTGCAAATTATTTTCATTTGCCTTTAGGAGATGTTGATGGTTTCTACAGTTTTCGCAAAAAGATTTTATAAATTGCCTGAAAGCTGCTTTATTACCTGTATTTTATGTATATTTAGTTATTCAAGCATTTTTCATTATTTTTCATGAATTGTACTAATTATTTGGTCCAGAATTTGATGTTGCAGACTTTTATCTTTTATTGGCTGCAAAAAATATAAATAAGTTTACAGTTTCCTGGTGATTTCATAAAACAATTTGTATACCTATGGGATTAATGTGGGGCATAGTTAAGGTATCTTCATTTCTGGGAAAGGTTAAGTCTGGTAAAACATCCATGAATGATTTACAGTATGGTTGTTCATTTTAGGTGGCCCCGCAATAGCCATGGGTGGCATGCGAAACGTCAAGTCTGAGCGAATGGAGAGCCTTGTGATGATGGAGGAGGAAGAAAGGGAGTATCCAAGAAAAAAGATTAAAAAAGATGGGAAGCGAGGAGGGAAAAGATCCCGTCGAAGGCGTCAACAATAAACCAAAAATAGCATTTCACAAATCGTTACTATTTAAAAAATTAAAATGTAAAAAATTAAAAAAAAATTTAAATATATATCCATAAAGCATTAAAGGTGCAGTCATCGATTCTAATACAACACACTTTTTTATCACAAAATAAACTAAATGAGCAAATAAGCCCCGATGGGCCGTTAACTGTCCGTTCTGTAAGTACACTAAAACATTCTGGTGCTTATACATGGTGTTTGGTGACGTTTACTACAGTCAAATGATTACTAAAGTCAGTTTGGCTGCTACATTTAAAGCAACTCTTTATGATCGATGACTTCCCCTTTAATGACAGCATTAACCAGCTTTTGCTTTATTATACACTTTTTCTTTATAGTCAAAACACTAACAGTTGTGTTGGTGTGCATTTCTTTTCCCTTGCTTATTTTCTTTTGCGTTGTATATTACACTATTTGCCACTAATCACTTTACATTACTTTGCTGTTTATTTGAAATATGTTGCCACCACCTAGTGCAGTGTTTTTCAAACTTTTTGAGCCACGGCACATTTTTTACATTGAACAAATCTTGCTGCACACCACAAACCAAAAATGTTACAGAACGATACTCTGTAGCTTAATACAGTATGTGTGTGATCACAATATAGATTAAACTCACTCAGTGTGAAACAGGGGTTGAAAAACACTGACCTAGTGGATGGATGATGCATTTTGTTTCATGGTATTGGTTAATGCAAAGAATATACGAAAATTTAAGTCCATACATGATGAAAAATTATATATTATAACTCTCCCCATATGCTAAAAGTCACTTCAAAGTGAACAGTTGCAGCTTCTTTGCAGCTCAGATTATATTGTTTGTAAGCTCTCGTGGGCCACAAAAAAATATAGGTGGGCTGGATTCGGACGATGTCAAGAATCTAAATTAAAAATAGCAGTTACTGAAACCTGTTTGTGCCAAAGTTTCATTCATGATTCAGAAGAGTAATAATAGAAGTATAATAGAAGAAAGTTTACTTGTATAGTATTGACCTAAAGATAAAAACTACAATAAATTTTAAATAATTGATACTTGGGCGGCACGGTGGCGTAGTGGTTAGCACGTCCGCCTCACAGCAAGAAGGTCCTGGGTTCGATTCCCAGCTCG
>JBCNYG010000013.1:23354339-23372072 GCA_039654305.1 Porochilus rendahli | reverse complement strand
GCGTATTCTTCTTTGCATTTATTTTATCTTAGTTTTGATTCTAGTTCCGGTTAGAGCGCCCCTAGCGGTGGAAAAAAATCCACAGAATAGCCGCTCCTTTTTATTAGCCGCATGGTTCAAAACCTATGAAAAAAGTAGCGGCTTATAGTCCAGAAAATACGGTAATTGGGACTGTACCATAATTTCATTGATATTCAATGCAGAATTATTTTTTGTTTCACATTCAGAGTTTTGAAAAAACCCTGGCAGTGAACTGCGGATGAAATTTACATCTGATGATGCTAGAAATGTACATATTTTCCCCAACAGCAGTAATTTCATAATTAGAAAATTCTTGTAAGGCCAGTTCTGTTCCAGCATGAACACACTTAGAATTTTCACACATAAATTTCACAGATTGACTGTTATCACTTGTTACTTCTTCTGGCTGCTGTTCAAATTAACAATGTTACATTTTCCTCGTCTAGCTCTTAAAATTGCAGTTGTGGACATATACCATTCAAGATTAAAAGAGAGACAGCGAAGGAAAAAGTAAGTTTTTACTCTGATTCTGACCTCAAGACTCAGATCCTGTGTTCTTTCCACACACCACTTTGAGCACTTGAAGGACTTGGTAATTAGCTGATCAGTTAAATTAGGCACATTAAATGAGGTGCAACTTCTGTGACCTGCACTGCAGAGCATTTCGTCCCTCCCATGTTGTCATATTCAGTATTAACAGTTTCAGTAGTTTGTGCTGCAGTAGCTCTTCTGTAGGATCAGACCAGACGAACTCGCCTTGGGCCCCCATGACACTCTTGCCAGTTCACTGGTTTCCTTCCTTGAATAGTTTGGGATGATATTAAGCAATCTTGGACATGTTGAGCCATTTTTAGCCCTTGCCCCCCTCCCCAACCACCATGATGTTTTTCACGTCATTATGTGTTTCGTCACAGGACAGTATCGTAGTTTACAGCTCAGAAACTGCATGTGTGTGTGTGTGTGGAGCGCCTCTGTAATGAGCCATGAGTACCTTACACAAAGTAGTCTTTGTAGAGCTTCTGTGGTATGAAGGCTCCTGTCCAATCCTAGTCCCAATTAAGTCTAGTGAGCTAAAACCGCTGCTGTTCTCTGACCCTCCCACTGGGCTTTTGATACCATTGTCAAGAGGATCGTGTTGCTGAGCACAAATCCAAATCAAGTTTAATGTAATTCTGGTCTCAACAAGAAATTTTACATCATACAGAGCATCGCTCATATCGGATCACGTTTCTGGTAGCACTAGTCACAGGAATTGAACCCTGATGATCAGCTCATAGACAACCCTCTGGGCCTTTTGCAGTGTATTGTTCCAGTGTAGGTTCTAGCCGTGTCGGGTAGGTTGGTACTTGAATAACAAAAGCATTGCATCAAGCGTTAAATCGAAATGTGCAGTGCATTCGAGGCTGAGCTCTAATGTGTGCGCACAGTTTTTGCTCAGTGTAGGGTCAGCATTGCCATGTAGGGTCTGCAGTGTGTGTGTTTAATGGATTCAAAATGTTTTTGTCTTTTTCAGGATCATTCGGGACCACGGACTTATAAATTTGCGCAAGTTTCAGAGTACGTAAGAGCTTTCAAAAGCACAAATCAATTTCATCATTCTTACCATGCTGACTTTAGACCCTAGACTGTACCAGCCGAAATGTTTAGATGTTACCAGTACCCGTTAGACCATGATTACCTGAGCAGCAGCCCCATCCCCGGCTCTGCCTCATAATATAAACTCTGGGTACAAGCTTTTCCCACAAAGGCTCTGAATAGTCGAACTGGACCAGTGCCAGAGCAGCATTTAACACCTGTTATTGCTCTTCTATGAATAGTCCAGCATGAAACGAATACCCTGTCTCTAATGGTAAGAGCCACCAGCTTCACATGCCCCTATTGATCCGACTTCTCAGACCAGGCAGGGCTCACCCTCTCACTAAATCCTGTCACAGCGATCATGGCTCCTCAAATTTTTATCCTTTCCAGCTGTTCCTTTTTGCTTTGCTCCTTTTTTTGCTGAAGACCCTGTAGTTTACACTAAAGCAATCAAGGTTGGATTCTCTGTTTGTCAGCCGTGTGCCACCTTCCTTATCTCCTGCTCTCTCAAGACAAAAGACAGCCAATAGTTGCCGTGGACCTGCAGTCCAGTTGTCATGGAGACTGGCTGAGATTGTGCGTCTGTATGTTTGCGCAGAGTAACGCATTCAGTGGCCAAGGCTTTGTGAGAAATGTGCAAATCGAGTCAGTAGACTCTCCAGAATTGCCTGTTGAATAAGGACTCCGAGTCGATTAGAAATTGGATTAAAATAGAAAGAAAGGAAAGGGGAAAGAAGTTCCAAGTTATGATGACATATCTTATTTCAGTTGTGTGAGAATTCAGTTGTAATAGCTGTAATTATAGTAGCAAGGACAGGGACATGTCAATGTTTTTATCTCGTGGGTGAATTTGGCTGATCCCCGAGTGTTTGTGTCTGTGTGTGTTTTAAATACTCACTCACTTGCCAAACCGCTTAATCCTACTATGGTCGCAGGGAGGCTGGTGCCTGGCCAGACCCTCGCAGGGCAGCACATACAAATCCATTCACACTCACACCTGGGAGCAATTTGGAACAACCACATAGCCTAATGTGAAAGTCTTGTGGGATGAATGTGGGAGGAAACCGGAATACCCGGAGGAAACCTATGCAAGCGTGGGGAGTACATGCAAACTTCACACAGAAATGCTCGAGCCAGAGACTTGAACCCAGGATCTTCTTACTGTGATGCAGATGCTTTTTTTTTATTGATTAGGGTGTGAATTAGGTTTAAACATGATTAATCATTAATTAGTTATATTTCTACATAATATGTCTGTTAAAATGCTTTACAAGAATAGTAAGTGTGTGTGTGTGCGTGCATGTCTTGACAGTACTGGAGAGGCGTTACCCTAAGTCGGTGCAGGACCTGTATGATGCCATGAGGCGTTTCGCCAGGGTTGTGGGGCCACTAGATCATGATAAATTTGTTGAAGGCCATGCTTGTAAGTATTTTCTTATCTTTTTTTTTTTTTTTTGTGGCTCACATTTTATTTGTGTTGCATTGTGCAGAAATCATTCAGCTCTAAGGGATACAACTATGGGGATTGTTGTTCCATCATAGAACTATGTGGAGCCATAGCAGTATATCCGGAACTATCCATAGCTATCCTCAGCTCCCCGTGTCATTATAGTGATTATGTATAAATGTCTATAAGAGTGAAGATGAACTGTCAGGTTGAGGATGTACTCTACCATCCTGTTTGTGTTTATGTATTATGCAGTAAATGAGACTGGATTATTAAATTCTTTATTAAATCTTTTTATACAAGCATTTACACATGAATATTAGTATTCTGTGCTCTACATGAGTATGTAAATTACTCAACCTCATATTAACTATATCACCCTCATATTTGCATGGTTTACAGCGTTACTATAGTAATATTATAATAATAATATTGCTATAATAATATTGGTTTTCGAATCCCTGTGTCTCAGTGGAGTTTGAATTGCGGAGAGAGATTCGCAGGCTGCAGGAGTATAGAAGGGAAGGGATCCAGTCTTTCTGTGGTAAGATGAACGTCTCTCCTGATATTATCCACTGAGAAACGCAGCCCTGCTACCTAAAAGTCATAAGAATGCCGTACTTCTCCTTCTCTATTCTCTATTCTCTTCACAGAGCATCATCTAATTCCAGTGTAGATATTTAGGACACTGATGTACGACTTTCACTCATTTTTAAGATCTCCTTAGATGCACTTAGTCATTTCTGTTTCAGTTGTTTTTTTTTGTTTTGTTTTGTTTATGCAGTGATGAAGCTCACATAGCAGAAAATACATAAACATGTAGTATTCATTTCTGTTACATTTTTATTGTGGTGACAGTAGAAAGCGTGGGCGAAAGGAGCTGTCTGCATCCACTGGTGCCGCAAACACTTCTTGTTAACATCAACCCATCGGGAGCTACAGGAATAAGTTCTGTCAATTCAGACAGACTTTAGTTTCTGGACATTTACTCGCCACACACTGAAGTGTTTGTTTAATATTGGCATATTATGAAATGGTCCTTTCGGCGGTAGCGTCAGGACCCCTGTGGTCTATGTTCTTATATTTATGTTGAATGGTCCCAAAAGCACCAATAGGTCAGCTTGACTTATCTTTCAAGGTCACAGAGGTCAATTCATCAAAAATGACAAAAAGTGATGGTGACTTTTACTCTTTTACTTTTACATCCCCTCCAAACGGTTACTTGTTTCAAATGTAAAATAAAATCGAATTTTCAATAAAATAAAATACCCTTTTTTAAAATAAAATTCAATCTATTTTTTAATAAAATACATTTTACTGTATACAGAATTCAATGAGCAGTATATATGCAGTAGATATCTTAGTTTTTTTAGCTGGCAAAATAAACTACTATTTCTATGCAATGCATCACTCATTTGAATAGAAAGGCTTTTAACCCAATCACATTGAGGAAGTGCATGACCTTTTTGGCGAGTAGAACGTGCTTACAAAAGTGAATCTATCCAGTGGAATGGCATTTCTCCACCCTGTGATGATATTCTATTACAGAAATGTGGAGGGGGCAGTCATAACGTGATGGTTACATGACATTGATGGTGTCATTAAAATTAATTTACATTGAAACCTTGTATGAGGAGAAGTTTATATTACTAAATACAAAGATCTTTATATGAATAAATACAAAGATAAAGGGGCTGCTGATCACAATCCTTTCATTTGTCTGTGTTTGTAGAAATGTTGGTACATGATGTACTTACTCACATGATCATACTAAATGCGTTTCAGCACAAATATTATAATTTATTATTTTAACAAATAATTTACACTAAAAAATATCTTTTGGATATCAGTTTATTACCTACCCCCCTTGAGTCCTGGACAGACAGATACGGTGCACACACGGACTCCAACAAAAACTACAGACAAAAAAAAAAACATTTCTTTAAATGATTATTTTAATGTCCAGATTTTAAATGTAAGCTTCAGTCCTGGGCTCTGACTGGAATGATGTGCTGTTTCAGTGTCTTTGAGACAGAGTGTGTTCTCTGTTTCAGGAGCGAAGGTGTACGAGCAGGTGAAGCAAGCGCGAGAGGATGAGCGGAATAAGAGGAACATGATGTGTGATGTACTTCAGTATATTAATGACAGTCGTGCCTGCCAGCAGTGGCTCCACAAACAAGCTGCCATGTGAGATCTGCATTTTTTTCCCCCCCTTTCTGTCCAGCTGTCCTTGACATACAGTTGCAACCATAAGTATTTGGACAGGGAAACAATTTTGGTGGGTTTTTTGCCCTCAAAAAACAGCCATGAAGATGTGATGGAGCTCTCAGCTTATTTCAAAGAGTTTTACAAAAATATTGAAGGAACTGTTATGGAATTACAGCCATTTTTTCACAGCATTTAAATAACTGGCTTCAGTTAAATATTTCATCATTATATCATGATAATTAAGGAGGAAAAATGTAGATGAATTAAACAGCCACTGAACACTTGTGTTTTTGAGCTCTAATCAAAATTACAATTTTCATAAAATGAAATATTTTCACATATATGCAGATCGAGACTCCTGTTTCAAATGTTAAGGCACCCTTGATGCCAAAGGCATGACCGTGCATACCCTTCTGTCCTTTGTGTCTATTGGAGTATGTGAGGCATGTTTGTTCCAAGAGCTTATTGTGATAGTGGTGTGGACCGATTCATACTTCAGGTTTACATAAGGCTGCAGGTGCTATGAGAATTCCTCTGTTGGTTGTTCTCTTCGGCTTCATAGTAAATTGAAGCAAACATGTGACTCGCTCCCTACTTACAGAATCCCAGAAGGATTTCCCAAATTATATAACAGTAAACCAATGAGAAGCCACAGAACAGACGTGACTCGGTGTAAATAGAACTCATCTGATGGTGCTAGTACGCTAGTACGATCGCGCTGGATTGGTTGAGAGCCAGACTCATTTAGTGTATGGATGTTAACGAGTTTCAGATGCGGACATTCAGAAACTGGTTCAGTAAGTGTAATTACTATTTTCTCAAAAGTAGCATTTCCTGATTAGTGACATACAAAGTGAAGTAACTAAGTGCTCTAATCATGTACTATACCTCATTTTGAAGCATATTAAATTCTTTTTACAAATACAGTTTAGCCTGAAATTATTCATACCTTCGTCAAATTTTAATATAAAGTTACCTTTATTCAACCAGCAGTTTTTGTTGTTGTTTTTTAACAGAAATTACACACTCCTGACTGACTTCTCCCAAAAGATAATAAGATGATTTACAAGTATCATTGTAGAAAAAAAAATTCTCAGTATTAATTTACATTTGAATAAAAAGTGGCGTGTCCAAAATGGTTCATACCCTTCTCAATAATCAATAGAAATTGATTATAATAGCCTTTATTGGCTATTATAGCCATCAAAGGCTTCCCATAATTGCTGACCAGCTTTTTCTTTGTCTCCACTGGTATTTCTGCCTGTTTATCTTTATCGATGAGCTCCAACTCTTTCAGGTTGTAGGTTCTCCTTGCCTTCAACCTGATCTTTAGCTCCCTCCACGGATTCTTAATTGGATCCCAATCTGTCTGAACCACTGCAAAACGTTGATGTGTTTGTCCGTTAACCATTTCTTCACCACTTTTGCTGTGTTTTGGGTCATTGTCGTGCCCATGTCCACTGGTGCCCAAGGAAAAGTTTCTCTACGGACTGCCAGATGCTGTTGTTGAGATTCTTGATGTATTGCTTTTTTTTCATGGTGCTGTTTACTGTGTTTAGGTTCCCTGGTCCACTGGCTGAAAAACACCCCCAAAGCATTAGGTTCTCACCACTATGTTTAACAGTGGGGCTGGGGTTCTTAGGGTTTGGAAATAAAAG
This sequence comes from Porochilus rendahli, assembly GCA_039654305.1. Classification (NCBI taxonomy): domain Eukaryota; kingdom Metazoa; phylum Chordata; class Actinopteri; order Siluriformes; family Plotosidae; genus Porochilus; species Porochilus rendahli. Next base: position 23,365,160 of record JBCNYG010000013.1, on the reverse strand, counting down.
TAACTTTAAGTCAAAATTTTGCCAGGGGTATAAATAATTTCAGGCTTAACTGTGTATCAATAATCTCAGTACATTCAATTTCCTACTTAAGCCCTATTATGCTGGAGCGGGTCACATGTTGTCTGCAGTATATAACCAAGGTCAGGGGGGTTTTCAGGGTGTCATATGACATACTCCAAACCAAATCTTATACTTCATTTTGTCTGCTTAGCTGTTACTGCTGGTTATAGACTTGCACTTTAGATTCAGAACTTGATCTTTATTACACAGATCACCTGTGTTTGTGCTGAAAGGTTAGTTGAGAGAGAGAGAGAGAGAGAGAGAGAGTGAGAGTGTGTGGAACGAACTGAACTGAATCATTCTGCACAAAGCAAGAAATCATGCAGTGATGATTCAGATTGTGTCTGTGCAGTGGCTCTCAGCCAGTTTTGTGTTTGCAATTGTGTGTATGTGCGTGTTATTCATTCATTGCGTGTTGTTGTTTTTTCCTCTCACAGTGATGCTGGCATCACTCCCATCAACACTTCCATCACTACCTCAGGTGAGCTGCTACACACTCAACACCCTTCCTCCCTCAGTACGTAACCACAAGCAGAGATGGGCTAATATATTCTGCCGTAAATATACTCAGCAAAGAGATGCGTCACATGTCTGTCTCAGCCTCCTCACTGTCTCAGATGCTCCTTATTTTTAGTGCACAACCAGCTCACATCTGTGTTCAGTTTTGTTGCTGTATTTATACATCAAATTAATCACCAAGTTAGGTTTAAGTCTAGTTGTTTCACTTTATTCACCTTGAAATGTAGGACTTTAAATCATTAAAGTGGAATTAAACCCAAACATATTAAAAGCTTACATGCACAGTTTATGTTCGTTTATATTAATATGCAATATGCCTTATAAAAACTTCTTTCATGACAAATTAGTATGAATAATATGGAGGGTGCCATTTTGCGACATACAGACATGGAAAAAGCTGTAAACATGAAAGTGTTTGCATTAGATAGCACTGCGGTATATAATTAATTTATTCATGTAAACAAGCTGACGCTTGTCTGATTGAATGTAAATGTAATGTAGTAATACGTGCAGATGTCCCTAGCTGTGTTTTATTCAAAAGTTTACTAGGTTAGATCCAATTTGTTATTTTAATATCCATATACTGTTATTACTGCCATTATCTTGCCTTATATGAAATGTGCACATCCTATTTTGCACAACTGCAAGAGTGAAAAGGACTCCAAATGGTTGCTTTTTCAAACAGGCTATTGTAAACTATCAAAACATTTTAGCAGATTACAACTTCGAAAATGTAAGTAAAAACCACCTGATGATGAAAATATACATATTTGTAGTGTAACGTGACAGTTTGTAAGGCTTTCGATTTCGCTTCAGTTGTAATCTGTGTAGCCGAATAAACTAGCCGGTAATCTCTGTAAAGATACTGTAAAAAATCTCTGCACTTCTCCCTCTTATCGGAGTGGAGATTATCACTTCCACAGAAAGCATTATTTTCTGGCCTTTTGCAACAACTCGCTTTTTTGGAATTTACAGGAAGAAGAAGTGCACCCCCTCTGAACCTGACAGGGTTGCCAGGCACTGAAAAGCTCAATGAACGGGAAAAAGAGGTACTGCACCCTTTCTTTCATGTTCAGTTGAGAGCAAAAGTTTACACATCCCAGGGTTACTGGATTGAAGGGCTTGCCTTTTTAATGATGGGCAACTGTACACAAACTTTTGGTCATGCAGTTTTATCATTTGTTTCATATTACAAGAGTCAATTTTTTCTTCAAGCCATTAACGTATTTAAGGCCCATAAGACTGTAGTCCTACATAGAATAGTAAAAAGATTGGTGTGAAGAATGGTTTGTCCAGTCATGATTTTGAGATTTTACTTAAAGTAAGTGGTGGATCACAGGTTTAAAATCAATTTATCAAGAACAAGCTAGCGAGTCAGGACAAAGATGTTACCATACTGCAAGGTTTATAAGTCGGGTTGCTCTCGTTATGGAAAATGAACTGTCACTCCTTATAGGAGTTTTACACATTTTTTCAATTTAACCATGAAATGCGCTTAAAAGAGTTTAATCTTTTAAGCGTTTAAGAGTGCAAGTGCACTTTGGGAAGCCGCAAGCCATGAGTGTGATGTAAAAATACTACATATTTAACAGTTATCTATCATATGTAATGCCAATGTTGCTGAATAGTCCTTGAGAGTTTTTAATTGCGGTGTCTAAATATCCGGTGCTTTATAACTGCACACACATTTCACAAGGATAATAACTGGATACGCCATGCATGGGTCCGTGTTTATGAAACAGCCGGCATTTCCTGTGAGTTTATATTAATGTACATTCTACTCTTCCTTGTCCATGATGCTCAAGAGCCTCAGTTCTATCACTGCTGTGCGATAGTAATAATAATAATAAGCTTTATATGATTATGATAAAAGCTATCACGAAGCTGATGTGGGGAAGCTCAATGCTGCTCACATTTTCACTTGGAAAGATTTTGAAACATGAGGGAGTTACCTAGGCAACAGGAGCTGAGCAGTGATGTGATGTCATGTTTCGCTCAGTGGCGGAGCTATTCGATTGTCGCTTCTCACTTCCTGTTTGAACGTGGCTTTAGGCACGTCACACCACCACGTCGTTAATTATTTTGTTGTACAACACACCCACCCTGTTTGATTCTTTACTTGTCTTCGTAGGGTTTTTTTTTTCAAAGGGAATGCAAACTTTTGTTCTCAACGGTATCAGCTTTTTCCCAATGCTGCATTATTAGGTAAATAACAAAAATGTTCTTATTTATTTTTGCCTCCTGCCCCTTAGTTGTGCCAGGTTGTGCGCCTTGTGCCTGGCGCATACCTCGAGTACAAACAGGCCCTGCAGAATGAGTGCCAACGGCAGGGTGGCCTCCGACTGGCACAGGCTCGTTCTCTCATCAAGATAGACGTGAACAAGACACGCAAAATATACGACTTCCTCATCAAAGAAGGCTGCATTAACAAAGTTTAACAGGAGTGAGTGTGAGTGTACTGTGCACTTCTGGCAGGCCGAGAGGTGACAAATTACACATGAGCTCTCTGGACTTTCAGCATTGTGGGGATTACCAAGCAAAACATTGGTGTGTCCTGTTTCTACTCAGTGCCCCTTTTGTTTGCTTTGTTTAAAAAAGTGAAGTACTGTTCAGAACTCACGGGATACTGGGACTCCATCAGTAAATAACATGTAAATAGCATATATGGAGCATTTATTAATGTTTCACTAGCTGTTTGGGGAAACTGTGCAAAAGATTTTGTCACCTGACTTCCAAACTGTGGAATCTACTGACATTGTGTTTTATATTGTATTTAACCGTGAAATACAGCTGTTTTCAAAATGGAGTCAGTGCTTTACATTCAATATTATAATATTATGTATCTGAGTTGGCCTTGCGATGGCCTGGCGAGCTGCCCTGGGTGTACCCCGCCTTTGTCCAGAGGCTGAGATGTGTGCCAGCCTCCTCGCGACCCTAATTAGGATTAAGCAGCTTAGAAAATTAATTAATGATATTATTACCTAAACTCTCCTTCTCCCTCTTTCTGTATCACACACACACACACACACACACACACACACACACACCGGCATGTTCAGTCTTACATGAAAGGACAACAGTAGCTGCAGGCTATATCACACACATGTGCATGTGTATATGTATCAGCATGCTAACATTAGCTTTAGCAGCCTAATAATTAGTGTTGCCTGTTTCAGCTAGTTTTCATCTGTAACAACTGCTTGAAATGTTTGAAGCATTCAGTTGAAATCTTTTTTTTTTTTCCTACCCCGAAGCTTATTTCCATGTGAAATAAGTTATAGTTGAGCTTTACAAGCTGCATTTGTGTGTGTGTGTGAGTGTGTGTGTGTGTGTGTGTGTGTGTGTGTCCTGTTTACCTCCTGCCTGGATGCTCTGTGTATTTTTTATTGTATTCCCGTATATAGTACGTGTGACTTGTGCACAAAATGCTCTTCATGTGACTTTATTCCTTATTATGTCATCTTTCTATGTTGTAAAGGTTTAAAAATCCACAGTGTTCCGAACAGGATCGCAGTGTTAAACATTAGCATTTTATACCAGGTCACGAACACTCGTGTGTGTGTCTGTGTGTCTGTGTGTCTGTGTGTGTGTGTGGGTGTGGGTGTGGGTGTGTGTGGGTGTGTGGTGTTGGTGGGTGTCAGATAAGTCTTTTCTCACCCGTCCCAGTCAGTCAGTCTGCTTGTTTTTTGCTCTGGTTCTGTTTCTCCGTGCACTCATTCACGTCCTTTCACTGTGACAGCTGAAGCTCTTCGCTGTTATCCATGCTTGATTTCTCCCAAGTGGGATTTTTTTCTTTAGACCAACCTTTTCACCTATTGTTTGCCCTTTATATAAGGGAGTCGGTCTATATTCCCCAGACTTTCCTTTCAGTGTTCTCCTATTCTTAACCTGTGCCGAGTTTCTCACCACCAGCTCTCAAAAGTGGATGAAAGCACTTTAGGTCTATGTCGGCATTTACAGGATTTTGGTTGAATTTTAATGTAAAGTTCATTTAATGTAAATTTTAGCCTTGTTTACTTTTATTGATAGTATCTTTATTTTCAGTATGTTAAGTGCACTGTTACTAAGCATTAAGTTAAAGTTGGTTAAATAAATACTATAAAAGCTACCAAGTTTCTGATTAATGAACTCTCAAATAATGTAGAGTTTATAAAAAAATTCTATTTAAATATGAAGCAGACATAAAAAATGTAATTCAGAGAAGAATTGAAACACTAAATGATGCAAGCATACAATGTTATTCATGTACATGTAAAACATGTACGTTCCACAGGGATTAATCTGTTTTAACGTTAATGAACAAGCAGACGTTTCACCCTCTGGGTTATTCCATGCCAAACATCCTTCCATCCAACAAAATTGAAGAAAATCGCCCCACTCGCCCATCTCAGATTTGACTTAAAAAATTCAAGGATGTTCGTACACTTCCTGATGGGAAAAGTCTCGAATTTTAGTTCTTTACTCCCAATAGTTTTGTCACAAGAAAATATTTTAGCAACTGAGTTTGACCCTTTGTGATCAGTGTTTTCTGAGGAGCCACTTTCAAATTGCTATATCAAGAGGAGTTTTTACGATAGATCCTTCACTTTTTCAAGGGTTTAAATCTGCTACCATTGTTTGAAGAATCTGGACTTTCAGGTTTATGGCTAGGATATATCTTGAGATTCTGGGTAGAAAAAAAACGCTCTGTTACAGCATATCTGAAGGTCTACAGAAAGCTCACTTTTAAATAGAGAGGCTTGATATAGCACATGCACGGCCTCATTTTTCTGAAATATGTCGTTATTTTTCAATTTTATTTTTGTACACAGGCTGCATTCATTGCCTGAATAGGCATCATGCAAAATACATTAAGTTTAAGACACAGAACTGAAACTCTCAAAATGCTTAATTTCATTAATGTTAAACTGTACTTGGATGAAAACCATTGTACAGTCTTAAGGTTTTCAAATATTGGAGCCTAAGCTTGGGTGAACATTTCTATTTCTGTTCCACCATTTAAGTCAATGTTACATTTATATTCAAGAGGAAAGAAATTAACTTGTATAGATACCGGACATAAGTAAACAGACACCCAAAATTTCAGAATGAATATCTGCTGGGTGAAGGCTTGCGTCTTGCTGCTCGGCCATGATAGCCTGTTTGATGAAGATAGCGCGTAACAGTAGGCATTGTATTAAAAGGGTTAAAAAGTTTGAAGCTAAAATGTGTTTGGGAAAATCAGCAATGTAGGTATTTTCTTCACATGACGGCACTGCCTTCTGCAAAAGGACTTCAGCGTGATGGTGTGATGAATTGACAAACTGCAGCCAGTACCATTATGAGATACAACACACCCTCAATCTGAAATCACCTGATATTTGCTGACTGAGCTAGCTTAAGTTTCAGTGACTGTTACCTGGAGAAGCTCGCATGGTGTATAAACGATGAATCCCTTTTTCACTCCATTTGATAAACATTTCTGCATCGAAGAGTAAGCCAGTAAAACACATCTGAAACGTGCCTGCTACAAAGCCACAGCTTTTAAAAAAAAGTACTTTTCAGAATAAGTAAAATCCATATTTCTTTTTTTCTAAAACAGAAAACAGATGGAAAAGGAGTTGTGTGACAAGCTATGCTCACTGTTAAAAGGCTGTTACTGCAGCTAACAAGCTCCTACTGTAGAGTAAGAGCCACCATTGGGGACAGGACATGTCTTCTAGAGGGCATTTCACGGGATGTTCACAAAGTTTTGCCTAAATAAAATATTTCAAAATTTTATTTCCCAGATATAGACAGGTGGAAACATCACCCTTTCTTGGGCACTTGACTGTATATCAGATCATAGTAAAATTATAGCTTGTGGTTAGAGACAAATCTAAGTTTTATATTCTACAATGTTCCCATGCTAGAAAAAACTAACACTCCTTCCATTAATGTTAAACATGACCTGATAGAAAAGCTTGCTCATATCAAAAATCATGTTTTGCTTGGTTAAAAATGATCCAGTGTTTAACCCTGAAACAACATTTCATACAGTGATGCAGACTACAGTAGCACATTTCTTTAGGATTTGATGGTCTGACTCTTTGCCGCTTTTATGATTTCATATCTGTCACCTTTTTGAATAATAAAGTACAGTGTAATAAACTGTAAAATGCAAAAACAAAAAAAATGGTTGCCTTAAGCTTTTCAAAATCCCACGTGCATACATCAGTTCTTTCTCTTTCTGTCTCCCTAACTTTAAAACCGTGGAAATTGTACATGGTGGCTGTCCAACACTTCATGAGTACTGTTCTCTCTCTCCCTCACTCACTCTCTAGCATTACAGAACAAAAACTGAGAAGAGGGGAGATGTCCATATGCGCACACACACACACACACACACACGGGTCATCATCATCTTCACCTGTCTTGATACGCTTGCCCAAGTCATGATGATATTCTATAGTCCAACTGCAGACAATTAAATTATGCAAATTTACTAATTGAAAATCTGGACTCACTCAGATTTTCCACTTGACCCAGTATCTTTCAGGAATAAAAATACACTACATACCAATCCTGCGGTATTTCTTTCTGAATTTCTGTGGGAAAGCCTTTGAGTAGGGGTAAATGGAAGAATTATGAAAAAAAAAAACTGTTGAAAGCAATCAGTGCAAATATGAAAGTGTCCTCTTTCAGTGCTGGATGTTCTAATATGCTTAGTGTCATTAGATTAGGGGGAATCTGAGTCTTTTCATTTGTAAGTTGATTGAATGCTCATACCTAATCAGTAAACTCGTTTGCTATTGAAAGTGGATATAGCGGTATACATCTGTCGTATTGCTGCATAGTAGAACAGTGAGTGTTGGACCTCTTAGTGAGTTTTGACCTTTAACATCTCTGGTCTCACAAGAGATTTGGAGTAGATCGAACCATGCAATGGATTAAACTCCCCAACAGGGACACCTCTATGCTTTAGGAACAGCCTGCTGTCCTCTTTAATACATACAAGTTCACTTGAAACCACTGTGAATTTCGAAAACTGAGTTATGTCTGGACATGCCCTGGCTTTCTGATTATCTACACACCTGGAGAGGATGGACATGTGGAGCCCAGAGCTCCACTGTTCTGTAATTACCGGCTACCCTAGAAACTGTATGATTCATTCATTTTATTGTACTATCTGCTGTACCACTTTGCTTTCCACAATGAAATGAGTGCAATGTTGCCATGGTTACAGAAGGCTTGATCCTTTCAGCGCAGCTTTTGATTGCATGCTAAGATTAGATGTGCTGTGTATTATCACTATTCTTAAACTACACAGGACCAGACAGAGAATAGCGTCAATCAACCAAGAACAAAAGAAGAATTTAGAAATACAGTTTGTACTGGAGAAAAGATTACGTCAACCTTCTCGATCTCTGTGTTTCTCAGAGACATGTGTAACCACACTGAAAGTAGTACAATGTACTGTAATTATCTGGTGGCAAGTAATAATGATAAGAAAATGTACAGCACATAAATTCATGAAAACAGCAGGACAGTACTTAAATGCAGGTCAATATTCAAGTTTAAATATTATAAATAACATATTTACAGATACTCATAATGTTTTCCTTTTGATGAGCTTATGAATTTCTCACTTACTCACTCACTCATTTGCCAAACTCCTTAATCCTATTAAGGTTGTGGAGAGGATGGAGCCCACCTCGCCTGACATTGGATGAAGGTGAAGTACATCCTGAAGACCTCGCAGGGCCAACAGACAACTACTCACTTTCACACTAACACCTTGTGGTAATTTGGAACAGCCAGTTAGCCTAATGTGTATGTCTTTTGAATCCACATTGAATCCACAAACTCTGTGACTGTCATGCACTTAACTTCATTTACATTTACACCCTAATTTATATCCACTCTGCTGCTGCTATTCATTCATTCATTCATTTTCTAAGCTGCTTAATCCTAATTAGGGTTGCACGGAGGTTGGTGGCCATCGGAGAGGGCGGGGTACACCCTGGACATTTCGCCAGGCCAACGCAGGGCCAACACTCACACAAGCTATCACAAACACGCACACACACACACACACACACACACACACACACACACACACACACACACACACACTGCTACATACATTTGATACATTTATCTATTTCGTCTCATAGTACCTTCAGGGTACATACTCTATATGCCAGTGCTCAGCTTTTATTCACAGGTGTTTAGAGTTGATATGGCTATTTTGTATTTCTATTTAAAATTTTTGTTTATAATTTACTTGTATTTATATTCTGCTCTTGGTGTTTGCAGTCTCCAGGTAATCTGGTTTCCTCCTACAGACCAACAACATGCACATCAGTCTAATTGGTTGTTTTAAATTGCCCCTAGGTGTCAGTATAAGTGTTTCTATGTGTTGATGTGATGTACTGGCAAGCTGTTCAGGGTGTACCCCACCTTCTCCCAGAGTCACCTGAGGTTATTCAGACTCCCTGAGTAGAATGAAGCAGTTCGGCAGTGAATGGATGAAACTGTTGAGCCTAAGTACCGAATAGTCATTAAACTGAAAATCAAACTGTGGTCTCTGTACTGTATTTGATGTACTGAGCTCCTGCAAGCACCCAGATGGTAATTATTTTCAAATAACAGCACATTCTGAATATTTTATATTGTAACAATTTGCTATTTGAGAATTAAACAGAACATGAAAGAATAGCACATTGTTTTGTTTTTATCCATTATGTAATGTCTACAAAGCAATTTCCTGTTATTAGCACATCATAACAGCTAGACAGACAATGTTTTACCAGTTTTTGTTTCGTTTTCTTTCTCTCCCTCTCTAAAATTAAATAAGACTAATAAATGTTAGCATGTTACACCCCTTATCTTTAAGACTTTCCTATATGGGAAGATGCAAAGGAAGGGATTCATCTCAAAACACTGATACTTGACAGTCCAAACATGCTAAATCATCTTCTCTTTACAAACTTTACAATAGCAACAATTATAACTTTATTATAATCCCTTTGTGCGGAGCCTCCATCAGACAGATTAGAATGATCACATTATTATAAACCTTGCGGCTGTCAAAGCTACTTTTATAAAAAATGAATCAACACCTTCTGACTGAATCAGAATCATACCTTGGTATGAAGGAAGACTGTCCACAGATAAAGGGATTTTTATATGATTTCTCTGAAAGCGTTGGGTAAAGAGTGCCCCCTTAAGGGCTGAAAAATATTGGAACCCTCAATATCCAAAGCAGCATGCATTATATGAGTAATATAACAGAGAGCTTCGGTGAATACTGATGGGTAATCAACAACCTCGGGTGGACCACTGAACATTTATCATAAGTGATATTCAGGATTCACATGTTACGGAGTTCTTGCTATGATTTAAGTCCCAACTTCTGCACAGACACTTTGAGGAGTGATGAACCACTGGCTCTTTTTCTGTGGACTTCAGTAAATCATGTCTGGAGTTTTCACTCAGACAGAGTTTTTATCTTTTCCTCCAGTGTTAATTAATACTCCAAATGTGGTATCGAGATGGTTTGTTTTTCTGCATAAGCGTTTGCAGAGCATCAACATGAAAGAGAAGAACTATTTCAAGCACAACTGTTGGAGTCATTAAAAGTGAAAATGAGGCCAGAAACTGGAGTTGGATTAAATTTTTTTTTTTTACCCCCTCTGTCCTTCAGAGAAGCGATATTTTAATTTCTTTTGATGTTTGTCATTGATAAATAGATGAATAAAATGAATAATATTTTCAAATTTATATAGAAATTAGTCCAGAGAATCCTTTGAAGATGAGCAAATATGAAAAAGCAGTGGCCTGTTTTTAAGGAACTCAGCTAGTAAATTTTATCATGTTAATAAAAACAACACAAGTAATAAGAAAAATTATGTACCCTAGCTGTTTACTGTAACTTTCAAACTTTGTTATTTTTTAACATGCTTTAAGTAATGTGGCTTGCTGAAAATCTTCCATTAGTTTTCATGGCATGTAATAATCATTATCCTCATTACCACCACCACCATCATCATCATCATCATCATCATCATCATCATCATCATCATCATCATCCCATTCTGAACCCATAATTCATTTGTCCCTGAGAGAGTAACAGAACCTTGTCTCCAGGACAAGCATCAATTTGCACTCACATTCACACCTAGAGGCAATTTAGAAGAGACATTTGAACTAATAAGAAGGTCTTTGGACTGTGGGAGGAAACTGAAGCACCCCAGAGACTGGAGCAACCCATGCAAAGCC
>JBCNYG010000013.1:23306260-23318228 GCA_039654305.1 Porochilus rendahli | reverse complement strand
TATACACCAACTGTCTAAACAGGCTCCTAATAAAAAGAAATAAAAAATTACTTCACTATAGATTTTGTTGAAAATGTATAGAACAAAGCTATTGTAGGTAATGAGAACCAAAAAAATCATTCCGACAAGTATATTGAGGTAAAAGTATGGCTTATAAACAAAATAACTATAATAAATAAATAAAATAAAAAATACTGTGATGCAATGATGATTACACACTTTACCAAATGAGGAAAAATCAGAAACCAAGTACCATTCAAGCATTTATTTAATGCAATATTGGATCTTATTGATGAGAATAAATAAACAAATCAAAAATATATAGGAATAAAAATAATAGTCTCTTTTTTGGAGGAAAAAAGTCAATATTTAGTGTGAACACCCTTTACTTTGATTACAGCATTTAACCTTTCAGAAAACCTTTTAAAAGTCAAAAGAAAACTGTGACGTCTTTCAATGTTTATGAAAAATTGGAGTGTAAAAGTGTTTTTGTTTATTAGCACATACTTTAACCTTAATATACTTCACATTGGAATAATTTTGTTGATTGTCACTGAATACAACAGAATTGTTCAATACATTTTCACCAAAAATTACAGAAGGAATTTTTTACTTTTAGACAAAAAGTGGTGATGTATCATCTTCAGTGCACACTACTGTAAATAATAATATAACGATATAACTTGGTGTTCTGTTTGCCTTTAAACAACAACCAAATTACACACTTTACATAGATTTGATTATTCAGCAGCGCTGTGGAACCGAAGGCACCACATCATGTTACACATGCAGTGCTACCGGAGCCACTTTAACACACATGACGAGACAATAAGCACTGTGTTGTTAATACATGGTGTAGAGCTTTGTGCTATGTAGCATCATCCCAAGTTACACAAATAGTACTGGTGTGCAAATATATTTGGATCTCACACTAAATGGTTTCACTGTATAATGCTCATCACCTGGCTACATATTTTGGGTTTATTTTTGATTACTGGTAATATAAAAACAGTTGTAGGTAAAGGACTGAGACTTTTGGAGTCCTCCGGATTCCTTATAAAGATATTTTTTAGCTTTGAAATGACTCTATATAAGCTCTACAATTCCTGCTAGTTGTCCATTCCTGATGCTGCTCAAGATCCTGATACAGCCAATCCCAGGGAAGTCCTGCACCCTAGAGTTCCACAGAGAACACCTCCATCCTGAACACCTTTCCCACCAGACTTCAGCCAAATCTGGAGTTCAACACTTCAATATTCCCGATGAGAAGCTCGTCAGTGTCTCGAGTCACCAGTGAAAAGCAGTAGGACTATTTGTTTAGACCTGGTTCTGGAAGCAGAACTTATTTCACGCATATCTGATGGAGTTTTATCAGCTGTACATGAAAAGTATTTTTAGCAGCGTTTTGTGGAAAGGTGACTGATGGTGGGGACTCGTCTGGTTTCCTTCAAAACAATAATGTACTCCAGCAAACAGACTACACTCTCAGTAACTGCTTTATCCTGTATATGAAACGCATTGTAGGATAACAAAGCCTGAAGCAGGAAACTGGAGATGCTGTTTAGATTTGTTGTTTTCAGAAGATAAGAAAAAAAACAAGAGAACCCAGAGGAAACCCATGGATAAGTAGCCCAAGTGCAGGATTGAACCAGTGACCCTGAAGCTGCAAGGAAGCAAAGCACACAGCTAGAATTTAAACCAACTGCTCTGTTTGGAACCATCACCCTTTCCAAACTCAGGTGCCAAAATGACTGGTCATCAATATCGGACTCTCTACAACAGACTTCCAGATCTTCAGTAACAAGCTGTGCACTGAGACTGAACAGTCAGAACTAAGAATGTGGATCCTGGAGTATTTAAGGCTCCAGAGGTTCTGATCAAGACAGCGGTCATTTTGGCACCACGGACTAGAAGCACCAGCTTCCCAAACGCCTCAAAACAAAGACCAAGGTCATACTTTTTTTAACAGACGTCCAAATGTCTTCTCCTCTTTCTTCTACAAAAATCAAAACAAACCACAAGCAAAGAAGAGATGAGTGTCGGATCAGAGCTTTGTGAAGATGAAGTTAGGGCACGTGTTGCTGTTGTGCTTGCAGGAAAAACATTACAAAGAGGCTATCAGAATAGTAATGCATGAATGTACTCGCACACTAATATTTTCTTGGAGAGCATTTAGCCTTGATCACGGCATGTAATCTCCATGGCATTGCTGCTCCGGTTGGTCGGGTCGAGGCTCAGTCACATTAATATGCGAATAAAATGAAGTCAGATGATCTGAATGTACTGAATGAGCAGGTTATCACATCACTGGACTTTTTCTACCCTGATGGCACGGATATAAAATGGGGACCCAAATAATGAAAATATATGAGTGTGTGACGTTTTTATGGCCGGGCAGTGTGTCTGGCCTGGTGTGACTGTGTATGCATTGCAAACCTTGCTGCGCGAATCCACATTGAGCAGACACACACCACAGGCCAGCTCCTTCGCATTCTTGATGCCGTGCCTCAGGATACAGGAGGAGAAGTCCAGAGAGTTTTCATCAGGCTGGAATACACACATACACACACACACACACTTCTAGACTTTTACTGCCTTCTGACTCATCTGAGATTGGTTACATGAAGTATTTCATTCTGACAGTGGAATTACTCACCGAGAGGTTCGCCAGAGACATGAAGCCCATAAGGTTGTTCCACACACGGCTGATGTCTTTCAGCAGCTCCTGCAGCTTCTCGGAGCACACGGCCGTAGCCTTGATGCCCAGTTCCACACGTCTGGCCACACGATACACTTCCACCACACCTAACGCACACAGACACACACACACACACACACACACTAAATTTAGTACCAAATAATAATTAATATGGAGATTTCAAACTCTCAAACCCGTAGCTTTATAGAACATTTCAGTAACACAAGAATATCATTAGTTTTTATTTATTTAAAATCATTAACAATGATGTCACATCATGTGACCCGACTATTATTCTCTCCCAGAAAAATTTCCTACGTTTTTCCTTTTTCAAGATATAACATTTTCAAAGAATAGCATATGGTTCCCATGTGTAGACATGCGCCAGAAGGACAGAGGAACGCACACACGAACGCTGTGGGTTTTTTCTTAATAAAAGCCCACGAGAAGGATGAAATGCGGAAGTCTGTTTCAGTTACTTTGTGTGTAGCTGGGAAGACCGAATCCCAGAGGTTCACATACTTGAAATTTGTCACTCATCCAACCTTAAGACAATTATCAGAAGTCAACGTCTAAGCGTGACGATAGCGACACTATCAAGCGTGACTTTGCAGGCAGACAAGCAAGACTCTGCCATTCCGACCAACACAGCTTCCTGTTATAAACTAATAATTAAAAACACAGTGATGCGATGCGTCATCAAAGAAGAAGCACGGCTACATTTGACACTTAGAATTCACAAAAGGTGACCAGGATAAACCCCCCAAAAAACTCCACTCGACTCGGAATTCCTTTGAGTTTAGTGAGTGATGTCAAGTCAAAATGGCTGCATCAGCAATATTATATAATCTGGAATAATTTAAACCCTCTCACACAGCCCTTCATAATCACTATCCTTTCAGTTGAATCCAACTCCTGGTGACTGTACTGCCAAAGTTCTCTTTTTTGATCAGGTAGGACACTCTGTCTTTCCTTAACTAACCGTGGGGCTCGAATACAAGACCTCACTGCTGCAAGTGCGAACCACTACACTACTATGCCCCCAACGCAACAGTCACCACCTGTCTGTCTGTACTGAGGCAGCCCCACAGATAGGGTTCTGAAAATGTTTTATTAGTTTGTGCTCTTCTGTGGGATCAGACCTGACTACTCGACTTCACACATGGCTCTACATACATCAGTCGGCCTTGATCACCCATGACACTCTTGCCAGTTCACTGGTTGCCCTTCCTTGGACCACCTTTGGAAGGTACTTACCGCCTCAGGAACACCCCACAAGACCTGCGTTTCTGGTGGTGAATAAGCCCAGTAAAGCCCAGTCAAATACATACACTTAACCATTTCTCCTGCTTCCAACACATCAACTTCAAGACCGGACTGTTCACTTTCTACCCGATACAGCCCAAACTCATTGGCAGGTGTATGTTTTTACTGTTATGGCTGATCCATGAACTGTTGTGGAATATTCTGTGAAACAGTAAACCCATCCCATTTACTACAAACATGTGTCTGGTTACATTTTGAAAAGTCCCCGGTCACCGATAAATTTATCACCATGAATGTATAGTGATATACAGGATAAATAAATAAAAAGAAATGTATAAATTCATGTTTAAAACTTACAACCAAATCTATAATTTCATAAAGATGAAACAGTTCTTCTGGCAAGAGTTTTTTAAAACTAGTAAGTACCTAAAAAAAAACAAACAAAAAAAAAACAAACAAACAAAAACTCATCACACTAAACACAATCCTGTAGCTGAAAACAGCACGCTGTACCTCAAAGCCCTGATACAGCGTCTCCTTCCATAATCCATAAACAAATATTCTCTTTACACAAGGTTTCATCATCGCAACTGTTACACAAGTTTCTCTAATAAACAACATCTCTCACTCTCTATCTTTTTTTTTTAATGCAAATTATGTGAGTTTCTTCCCCACAAGTCCCTTTGGGGTTAGTTGTTGGTAGAGACACAATAACACCTTTTATTAACACTGTAAATACCTGTAATTTAACTCGTGGCTGATATCACCATCAGAGCTGCTGTGACAGAAAATACATTAACACCTTATGACCAGTCAGAATGAAGAGTTCAACAGGGCAGTAATATAATGAATATTTATTCCGTGGCCAGTGGTGACTCAGTGGTTAAAGCTGATCAGAAGGTCGAGGGTTCAAGCCTCAGCACCACCAAGCTATTACTGTAGGGCCCTTGAACCAGACCCTTAACCCTCAGCTGCTCAGTAATATAACTGATCTAAATGTAAGTCGCTCTGGAGAAGATCGTCCGCCAAATGCCAACAAATGCACATGCAAGTCCAGCAGCTCTCACCTAGTAGGTACTGCATTCCTTGTGCTGATTGAATGACCTCTGTGCAAACACTGGAGCTGCTAATACCATTAAGGGTGTTGTTGGCTTTGGAGATCACCTGCAGAGAATGGGAGAGAGGGAGAGAGAGAGTCATATGTCCGCTTTACCCGGAGTTTTAATCCTGGCACAGATCCCTTATAATGAAATACTGTAATGCAGCTACTTAACTGCACTGCACATACCAGATAAAGGTGTACCATCACATTCACTTATTAACAACAATTCAGCTTATTTTACTCCTGAACCTTCATTTCATCGAATTCTAACTGGTCACACTGCACACAGCCATCAACCCTGAAAAGGAAGAATGCATAAGTCCACTTGTGGACATGGAGGAGTAGAGTTCAGAGCATTCTCGGCACATTCCTTCCATAAACCCCTGGTCGAAAATCAAGCCGAGACGCCTGTAGGCCGAGACGCCTGCGAGACTGCTAATGTGAGATGAGCGAAATGGAACAAGGGTTTTTAGACAAACAACAAATAGTGTTGTTGACACATAAATGTTTGACAGAAACTCATCTCTCAAACGTTTATATGCCAACAGGTCTATTAATCCTTTTTATTTCAGGTTGAGGAAGGGGAGGGGAGAAAAATCTGGCATATTTTGGAGTGCTAGCACATAACAGTGTACTCCAGTGTTTATACACGGCACTCCTCTGTAACGGGATGTTTTGTGTAGGAGTTCAAGGCATTTGATATCGAAAAGCTCTGGAGTAGAACTCCTCGCCTGAAAATAAACAAATGTATTAAAAGTGAGACATTATCTGGGTTTAAAACTACAATATGCTGATGTCAGTATAATTTCAAGAGTTTACAGAATTCACAAAAAGTTGTGGGAAGATATTTCACTTTGTATATTTTTACTGAAAATTTGGGGCCCTTTTACACGAGATTCTGGCACGTGGCTCATGAGATTTGTGCCTGTTTACGCGCAAGAGCGTCAAGAAGAGTTTTTTTTTAACTCCAACTTCTGGCCGTATAAACATACATGAACCAGATCATGTTTTCGCTCACATGGTGCAACTTTCATCGTGCAGACAGTCTGCGCAGGCAGGACGCAGATTGTGTGTCCATGTGGGTACGCTCGGTGGGAAATGGACCCTGCCTGGGGATACGCCGGCCGACAGCATTCGATATACAGAACAATAAGGTTTTAATTATGATCAGGACGGTTTTCTTCCTCTCGTCTCATTCCTCTGCTTCCAGCATCAACAGAAAATGTTAAAAAGCTGGAGCGTTGTGTAACACGCGGGGGTTCTTTTACGGTTCTAATATGATTCACATTATTAGTGCGCAAAATAAAGTGCGCTTGATTTTGACCTTTCAGGGTCACCTGAAGCCAGAGGCGCTGATGTCATCTGAACGCATGCACATGTGTACATTTGAAACGTCCATCCCGAAAACCTTGTGACCTTGCTCTGACCTTGGCACTCCAAAACCAGATCAGCTCTGGGACTCAGACAGGGGAGCGTCCCCACCAGGCTTGGTGAAAATCCATGTGTGGTTGCAATCAGGATTTTGTTAAAAAAAAAAAAACGACCATAGACAGACGGCTGGACAAAAAAACGCCAGTGATAACAACAAATCCACCACAACTGTGTTCGGTGACGAAGGTAATAAAGTCTGTGATAACTTTAAAGGCAAGAAGGTCATCTGTAAGCTACTTTTAAATACATAAGTAAATAACCTACAGACCCTCATCATGGTGCATCTTGGGTATTAACAGCCCTGGCCTTCTGTATTTGTGAGGTTTGAGTTGTGACTTGCTCTGGTGTGGGCGTAACATTACCTGAAGAGCGCTCTCCAAGCACCTCTGCCATTCATAAGCATAACGCTCACTTTCCTAAATTACCACAACAGACAAGGGAGAGAATGAGAGACACACACACACACACACATTGATGACGGAGAGAATAAAAATGTAGTCAGGTGACAACGGATCTGTCTGATTGGACAGAGGGACCAAGACAGAAGAGCAGCCCTGACCTCCACCTCTCCTGTTAAATCTTTATATTTGTCGCGGATGACTGGCAGCGCCGGTTTCTCATTCAGGGTGTTGGAGCGATCGCGGAATTGCTGCTCAGGAGCTGAAGATGGCGTGGAACAGATCTCCTTCTCCCCTAGACTGTGGCTACGCTTATGGGACCCTGCAAACACGAACACAGAACGTTTTGAGTGTACTGTCATGAAGCACAATCCGTGCTGGGTTTAATACTGTTTATATATTTTATGCATCAAAAAGGCTCAAAAACCGCCATCGACTGGTTAAAATCATCCTGAACAATGCAACACATGCTGGCAAGAGTCGACTGTTTAGTACTTCTCTGCATCATGACTACTAATCCTCTCTACTCTCACTGTAGGTGGGTGACTCTTTGAAGCTTCTTTTTAATTACGCAGTCAATAGACTCAGACGCGGATCTGGGGGTGAAATTAACTATGAAAATATGACTATTTTCCACCACGTTTCATTCAGGATTTCGGAATCTGTACTTGTCCTGTTCTTTAAATGAAACTTTCGGTCTTAAAATGTCGTGAATGATTTATCCAGGGCGAGGACGCGGCCCACATACACCTCATTTGCAACAAATTATGTAGAGAAGCAGCAGGCCAGTGGTGTTGATATAAATTATTCAGCAGATTTCCCAGAGACGTGTAGCGCAGGCGTTGAAATGCGCACACACCTCTTGAGCGGGGAAGAGAAATAGAGAGGGAACGCCAGCGCATTGGTTACACAGGCACGTCATCAGATTCCTAAAGATACACATCAGTCTCCAGGTGACCATCACAACACTAATCTACTGCAGCACCGGACACACTCATTAGATTACCTCTCCAAACGAGCACGGGGGAAACAACCACCACCTTCACTGTAACACATCCTATTTATATTGCACAGGGGCTACATCACGAGCAAATAAGCTCTCATCGCTTTGCGGAAGCAACAATAAATTACTTGAGATTAATGAGCGTGGAGGCTGTTAATGTTTGCTCATGGCTTTTGTCTGGTTGTCTCCCTCCATCTCACAGAGACCTGGCAGGATCCTCAGTCACAATACTGCCATCTATCGTTAGCTGAGATAACTGCCAGAGCCACAGACTAGAACTGTAGAGGCACAATGTGCCAGCATGGGACAGAGAGAAGAGGACTTGGTTCTTGTGAAGGTTAATAACATCTGTATTGTAAAGACCTGGCAAATTCAACACCTTCTGTCTGTTTTCAGTCAAATGTTCTTATTTATATATTTATTTTTATTCTCAGCATTTTGCAGACTCCCCTTTTCCACAGTGACTCACATTTTTTCTCTCATTTCTACAACTGAGCAGATAAGGGACTAAGGGCCTCGCTCAAGGGCCCAACAGTGGGGACTTGGTAGTACTGGGGCTTGAACCTCCAACCGACTGATCAGTACGTCAGAGCCACCACCAACATATCAATACATCGTCAATGTCAATGTTTAACTCCTTCCTTTGCTTTAAAGGTGCATCATTTCACCATGTGCTACTCCAGTCTGCATTTTCGATCCCCCCTGATTTCCCCTTACACTCCAGTGCGACTCACTCACCTTGCACAGACAAATCAAATGTGGCGAGCTCATTCTTGATCATCTCCTCACTGGATTTGGCTTTTGGCTGCGCGCTAGCCTTCAGGAAGTCTGATTTACCAAACTTGGGCTTGTCAGCCTGGAAAGCGCCAAAGTCGTCCAGCGCCTCAGGACGAGTGGCCTCGACACCTGGATCAGCCGCATCAGATTTCTCTGAAATTGTGCTGGCAAAGTCTCCAAAATCGCCGTCGTCCTCTCTAGGTGTCTGCTGGGTGGAGCTGAAATCCGCAAAGTCGGCAAACCCTGCATCCTCTATGGGGAAGGTGGTGACTTTTTCCAGCGTGGTGTGTGTGATGTTCTCCGAGCTTCCGAAGGACGTCTCCTTCTTCTGAAGCATGGCCGAGGACGGCAGCGCAGACACAGGAACTCCCTGCGCTTTTATGCCCTGACTAGTCGAGGTGTCGTCTTTGTCGGACCAATCCGAGCTGGTAAGGCTGGCGACACCGGAATTCCCGAAAGGATCGAACTTGAAATCGTCGACTTCTGAAAGAGAGCAGAAAGCTGTGTGCTTCCAGAATATAGATCTAAACCTTCAGACCAAACCAAACCACACACATACCACCCACAGACCGTTTCCGGTCCTGACTGAATGGTGTGTGTAAGATTATTTGCTCCTGTGTTCATGGTTTACTTTCATAAATTCTAGAATCTGAAATACTGGGAATTAAGCACAGACTTGCTTCCACTCTCGTCTTTTGATGATGAGTAAGGAAGCATTATGTTATATGGAATGATTCCTTCCAGAATGAAACCGGACCAGTGTGTTTAACACTGTGTTAAAAACTTGGATCCTAATTCATCTATCAATATTATGAATTAATCAATTAATCAATATTATATAAATCAGACCTATCAATATACAGACATCACAATACTTTATATATATATATATATATATACACACACACACATACATACATACATACACACAATATTAAAAACTCACTTTTTTATGAATTTCAGAAGTTTGGAAAATGCGTAGATTTTTTGCATCTGCTAAAAAGTATGTGAGGTTTTTTCTACCATAAACCGTTCCATAGTTTTTGTTACTAGAAGTCTGCTAAAATAATAACTTTTAGTATGATTCTTATTTATTTATAACTTATATTTGAATAATTTCATGGTGTTATTTTTAATATAGACTGTTTTTTGAAGTTAACTGGTTCTAACCTATTCATCTCAAAATTATCCATTCTGAAATTTCCCAAATTCCCTGCGCAGAACTGGCGATATCCCAGCAAGCAGACATGCTACATCAATGATTTAATACCATAATCAGCAATCTGAAAGTATACATAACTCATATAGCCCAAAATGTAACCTAATACCTAATTTGATGAGATGGATCACACATTTATGTATGCGTGTGTGCGTGTGTGTGAGTGCGTGTGTGCGAGTGTGTGTGTGTGTGTGCAGTTAGGGGATAATCACACTGGAGGTACGATAGAAGCTGTCACTTTTCATTCTCAAAAATGTTCTCAAACTGGTCCCGCGACATTCACAGCATCGCAGTTTCAAACTCTTCTCATACAGTCCGCACATGTCGTCAGAAGGTTGACAAATAGTTTTTCGTTCGTAAGGAAAATCAACAGGTTAGAGACTTCCATGCAGAAAGTTTGAGAAAAGCTTTGGACTTTGCTGGTATTCGCCATATTACATGTAGTCATTGATTCATATTTCGCATTTTGTTTGCGCTAATAATGCACTAACAAAACATGACTGATTTACAAAAGGATTTTCGCTTTTTTTCGACAATTACCTGCAAAACGCTGCACAACTTTCTTGAAAAATATATATATTAGAGCCACAAAATATTCTCTTGCAAGTGGACAATTTCAAAACTTGCCAAGAAAAAAAATAAATAAATAAAATTCTGTGTTTTTTTCTACTGTATATTCTCTCTAGTGTGATCACCCCCTTAGTGACCAATAGGGCTTGCCTACATCAATTCTGCTCAGCACTGAAAATTGATGTGGTTGATTGTGGTCTAAAAACAACACTGTTATAGTTATAATGCACTTAAGAAAGCTGTGGTAAAAGAACCGAAACAAAAAGGTATCATGTTTTAAGCTGATTCCTTATGAACGGTCTGCAGAACGCCTTATGTAACGTACACATGGTATCCGTTACGCGTACAGCGTGCCTGCAGATTGCAGATATACAGAACCCCAGTTAGGTAATCCTCTCTTTGCCGTGCGTCTTCTAGAAGAGCAAACAGTCACAATTACAAAGGAGTTACGAAAACCGAGAAAGTGAAAGCATTGTTTTTGGGTTCATCCCATGTACCAAAAGCAGGACGAAATGAGAGTCTCCAGTCAATTGCCAAGAGAACATGATGTAGACAAAGAAAAATATCACCAATACTTTAGTTTGTTGAAAGAACAGTTTAGCAGCGTCTTCAAGTAGATTCGTAAAGATTTTTTAAAAAGCGCTGTAGATCACAATAATATTGTGTAATATTGCCCAGACAACATTTAGCTATAATAACATTTCAATAGTGTTGTTTAATGTACATCAGCTAATATTACATGGGTGACACTGCTACAGTTTAAAGTTCAAGGTTGGGGCTCTGAAGTTTTGGTTGTTTGCAAGGGTCATACTCAAAAATACCCATTAAACACGTCATGAGTGGGTATTCCAGGTCCAGTTTTCAGGGTGAATCCAGCAAAGAAACGCTATATGCACCGACTGCTTCTGTCGCATCCAGTACATGAAATCACCTTGACTTTGAGAAACCGTTATGATTTTTATGCACATTGTGCAATCCGTACTCCCTATACGCATACCGTGCATATGGAATCTTCACTTTAGAATTCAAAGAGGAAACGCTGGTGATACTCTTTGTAGAACTTAAAACCAAGGAGACTTTCTCGGTGGTTACAAACCAAATTTGTGTAATCAACATTAGCCTGCAGCTCACCGAGGTCATACGGGGCAGTACCATCCATTCATTTTCTGAACCACTTAATCCTAATTAGGCTCGTGGGGAGGCTGGCGGGGGCGGTAGCATAAAAGTCAAATTGGTCAAAACAGCCAAGGAGTTGCTTTATATTCAATATATTTTTTGTATATTCTAAATGCATGGTTAATTATCTGTAAAATAAGTGATGTATTAAATTTGGTGCACCCAATCCAGGGAACTTAACAAAAATGTCCACGGTATCATTACAAGAAAATCATCTTAAAAAAAAAAAAAAAAAAAAAAAAAAAAAAACGCTGGTCGCCCCCCCAAAACTCCCCCCACCATCCTTTTTCCTCCCACCCCACCCCCCTTTTTTTTTTTTTTTTCCCCC
>JBCNYG010000013.1:23274944-23304800 GCA_039654305.1 Porochilus rendahli | reverse complement strand
GTGTGTTTTCTTCCGCCTTCGGCGGAAAAAAAAAAAAAAAAAAAAAAAAAAAAAAAAAGCTGGCGTGCAAACTGAAAATAATTCCAAGATCATGTTTACTTAGACTATACAGCCATATTTCTTTGTTATTTTAACCCTCTGTTAACCAATTCCATTTCTACATGTAATAAAATTATTAGGCCTGATATAAAAATGGCCAATAATAAAAAATCTTTTAAAATTCTAGGCTGTTAACCCTTTCAGTTCATGTAGCAGACACGCTACTCCAGCTAATTCAGTGTTAAAGGATAATATTTAACTGTTATAGATTAGAGAATGAATTAAAACAATATGTGGGTCATTTCTGATGCTCCTGGTTCGAATTGCGGTATCTCAGGATAAACCTTTGCTACACTGGACTTTTAATAGATTCTCAGTCATTTTAAATTTCATTCATATTTCACCATGTCTGCAAACCCTTCACCAGATGTCCTGTACGTATCTTGAAACTCCAGGAAATCTGGGATTATATCATAAAATTTATTTTCATGTTACTTGTCATTGGTGCATCAGTCCATCTCTCCTCACTACAAATACATAAAGCATTTAAAAATTCACTGCATTATAACGGAAATGTGTTTTTCTTATCTAGTTTACCTTGCCACATTTTGTTCTTGTTGCTGTTTTTAATGAATAAACCAAGACAACTATGAACAGGTTTGTTTGACATGACTGCTTGCATAAACCATTTGTGAAATTGACAAGGAGACAACTTGTACAGTGTGCGTTGGTTTTGTGCATGACTGAAACGACACTGGGAAGCAAGAGCAAGAAAGAAAGAAAGAAAGAAAGGGAAGTAAGAACGGCACGCATTTCCGCTACACCAGCATTCATATTTATTACGACAACATTGGCAGAGAGAGAAAGATAGGTCACAAAAAGGTCTGTTGTTACAAGAGCTTTGCCAAACACTTAAAAGGTCTCTTTTGTCATTATGAGAGTACAAAGGCATGCAGAGACGAGGAAAATGAGGAAGAAAAGAAAAAGAAAAAAAAAGCCAGAATGTTAACAGAGAGAATCCCAAAACCAAAACTGTGAAGGCACATCCACAGACTAAAATGTTATCAGAGGTCAAAGACACATTCTAGCTGTGCTGAAAAAGGAGAAAGCAAGAGAGAAGTAGATTCATACAGAACATTTACTGAGCAAAGATAAAAGGTGAATCAAAGTACACGTTCTTCGCAGTTTTTCACCCTTTGAGGAACTGAAAGCAACAATCAAACGTTTACGACTTCTGATAATAGATTTGATATTAAGTCTGACTTTACATTAACTGATTTCAATCAAAGCAAGCAATCAGACTGGATTTTGTTGTGCAGCACAGGGAACATAACATTCTTGCTGCCAGGTACTCAAAGGGTTCAAAGTAAACAACCAGGACTAGCCTATCAGAGCATTAGTTAATGCAGTAGCATTAGAGTGACAGGTACACAAGGAAGAGGGCAGAGACAGAATTCCTTTTCTCTTGCAACCCGTATGTTCAGAGCTCCTGTTCCTGTGCTCTTAGCAGGAAAACCACAAGTGGTTTAATAACAACATTTCATCCTGGGGTATTATGCAGAAAAAAAAACAACATCACACATCAGAATATAAAACACTGCAGAAATACTGAGAAGAAGCGATCTCACATAAATACAAACACGGTCCGGAGTATCAATCGAGTCTATCTAGTTTGAAAATAAATAAGAGTATATAGATTCCTGTAATAAAAATACACTATTAGTTCAACATGTGTACATTTACTTTCCACAGGTGTGTCTGGAATCCTAAGAATATTCTCACTGCGTTCTTGTCAATTTCACAAATCGCAAAAGGCAGGCACAAATTGTGGCAAACAAAAGCAAGGTAAGGTCAACACTAACATGGTGATCCCTGGGAGAACCACTGGAGGCTCATGGCGCTTTCAGACCAAACTGTTATAAGAAGTTCAAGAGGAACTACCCACCCGGAAGCTCATCCTAAAACTACATATAGATACGTGATTATGTGAGGAAAATAAATAAATAAAACTATTAATAACAATAGTACCCTCCCCCAACATAAATGAACAAGCACACATTTCACCCTCTTTGCTGCGATATCTACAGATAGAGGTGCTAGTGCTATTCTTTTTTTGGTAGTTATTTTTCCATTTAAATAAATAAAAAGGGCACCTGGAAAATATAACAAGTGCACCATTAGACTTCCTAAAACCATAAAATTCCAGGTATTCCAGACTAGGTGCAGTTTATTCGAACCCCCTGCAGGTGGAAGTGGTTTTATTTACTCCTGATATCTAGGTTTTGCTATTTAAGTGTGAGGTACCATCATGCCAAGATAAAAAATGGCCCCCAGAGGCAGTAAGTAATGCCTGTTTGATGCACAGTACTGCATTATCATTGTACTATTGTCGGGTCATTCTGAGAGAAATGCATATTTTATGTCCCATTCATTATATACCCAATAAAATAAATAAATAAATAAATAATGCAGTGTTTTTTGTATAAACCACATATAATCACACCCAAATGTATGTTTAAAAAAAGAAAAGAAAGAAAGAAGAAAAAAAAAACAACACCTATGTTAACTGTAGTTATGTGCACACATGCTGAATTAATAATGTGCTGTGTCCCCGATGCCGTTGTCACTACTTTAGCATCAGTTCTCCAGTTATTAAACTGGATTTGCCCAATCCGTCCATTTGATCTGTTCTGATATAAAAGTGCCTTCATGTGTTGACAATTTAAGCTATATAATAATACATTTTGGCGTTACGAGCATATGAAGTTATGTCCCCAGGAACTTGGTCAACTCTGTTACGACAACTCTGTTAAAATCCTGTAATAATATTGCTGTAATTTATGACTCAAAAAAGCTGGTGCTTCAAACTTTCCAGAAATATACTCTGTTCCACAGTGTTTATTTGTACACATTTTGCAAGTATTTCTGTGAAAATTTTTCCCTGGGAAGGTGCAATTAGAAATTATACTCTTTCATGAGAATGACCCTGTACGGAAACCAAATATTCTAAAAATGCATCAAAGATCATAGTAACCTGGATCTTTTGACCAGAGGGTTTTGTTCTATGGCCTGGAGAACAAGTGTGTTGACTTTTATTCAAATCTCAGCATTTGTTCTCACTCAAACCTTGAGTGTCCACACCGCCTACCCAACCGCCTATACTGCATAATAATATTAATACGTCAAGTTTTTCAAACTGGTGTATAAAAAGAGCTCTCTAAAGTTCTCTGAAGAGAGGTATATAAATGCAGACGCCTATAAACCCGACAAGAGATTTAAAATAATCTCTGAATGATTTGAAATAAATCTCTTCATTGCAAGGAATAGCATCTACACGTAGCAGAAATTTCAAAACACTAACAATGCATTGAGGACTGGCCACCCCAGCAAATTGAGCTAAAGCATAGGCTGATTCGACAAAACAAAGTAACTCTTATACTGTTGATGTGAAAGTGCACAATGAACGCTAAGTCAGTCTACAATCAGAAAGAGATTGGACAAAACTTGACCTGCATGAAAGACATGCCAGGAAAAAAAGCCTATGCTTTGAAAAAGGAACAACAGAGCAGGCTTACAGATTCTTAATGGCAAAGAGAAAGCCTTATGGAACAGTGCAGTCTGGACAGATGAATCAAAGGAGCTATTTTACCCCACAGAGTAAACACGTGAACAGAATAACCCCGTACCAAGTGAAGCATGGTGAGGGAAATGTAATGCTTTGAGGTTACTTCATTGCCTAACTATAAATTCTGCATCACATCAAAGAGATCCAGAAGATGTTGTGAGGCCATCTGTCTAAAAGGATAAAGATATAACTCCTCACACCATCAAATATACCAATGAATGGCTCAAAAAGAAGAATGGAGTAGAAATGGAGAGCCCAGATTCAAACCCCAGTAAAAAGTCATATGGGGTGTATTTGTGTGAGGGGGGTGGGGGGTGAAAAAGTGTAGCACATATGCAAGATAACCTGCAGATATCTTGCAGTTGAAAGAAAAGTGATTGAGAATTTCGGCCAGCTGATGTCAGCGACTAGTGGATGAGTTTGTAAAACACTTTCGGGGAGTTGTCATCGCTAGCTTCGGAGACCATACGTGCACTTATTTTCTCCATGGAGAAATATTACTCTCTTTGTTATTCTGTTGAATAAATGACTGTAAAACTAATTTTCCTTGTGGTTTTGTTTCGGTATATCACCTTTATTTGAAGGCAATGGACTTCATAGGGTGAAATGTTTGCTTGTTCAAATATGTTTAAAAGAAAGAAAGAAAAAACTATTTTTACGCAGTGGACTTGTTTTCTTTATATGACGGTAACTTCCAAGGTTTTTCCTGTTCGGTTTGCATTTCACCACCAGTAGGAACACTGAAGTGATGTAAGCTGGTTGAAGGTTGCTGTTGCAATAAAATATGATTACAATTTCTTTTGATATGAATGTGCATCTTATCCATCACTGATCTGGTGTTGCTGTAAAAACAGCCAATAGCAACAAGAAGACTAAAACTTGGTCATATTCATGGATTATTTTTTCATTCGTGTTTCAACAGAAACGGGTTATTGCACTCAGTAGATTTTTTTATTTTACTTTAAGAGGGGATTTAGTTGGTGATCATTTCAGCTGGCTGTGACCTGGAGGAGTTTAAATCCTAACCAATAATAATAATAATAATAATAATAATAATAATAATTCTGGAGACCACAGACATAACGACAGATGTAATAAATTTTTTATAATTTAATCCCCAAAACCCAGATACTAAACTAGTTGAGATGCAGATCCCCACTTAAGGGTTAAACTAAACGGGTTCAGAGATGTGATTCCGGTGATTTCACACAAACTTCAGAGTTTAAAAGCGCGTTAATTAGAAATAAAGCTATTTTTATACATTCTTCAGAAAGTTCTTGTTAGTTCACACTATACGACTAACATGACTGACATGAAATCACCGAATTTCAGTTCAAAGTTTTTTTTCATTTCATATTCAGGACATCACGTTTGTTAGGAGGCACTAATCCAATTGATGGCCTTAAAATTATGTCTGTGGTCCCCTTACAGTCTCAAATGATGAATGCCCTGATGATCTAAAGGGGCAGGTCCAAAACTGAAAACATGTTTGCCTAAGAACAATAAAAATCCCCCTGGTCCGAAAGCGCCTTCTGTTAAACTGTACAGAAACCAGACTATGTCCCATATTAAAGGAATAAGCATGTTCATGGGCTCTGGTTTGAACCAGAAATACTGCAAAAAGAGATACTGTCTCATCAAACAAGCAAGACATCCTGAGCTTAAAATCAATACTGGACAGTGACTGAGGAGTGTTTAAAAGGTAATACGTTTGAAGGCCAGGAACTACAAGACATGCATCTTACTCTGACTCATTGATTTTGATGCAAAGTGACCAACATCAGCCAAATTCAACTTTTGTCTAAACTTTGAAATTACTCGTTAACCAGACGACAGGCATCTACATCACAAATACAAAGCTTTACCCAATTTTTTCTCCCCGATAGAACACTGTCGAGCTCACTGATGTATGAATTTTGGGATTTTGGTGTATAATGTTCATGTAACGCATCTGATGGGGTTTAACCAGCCAACTGGAGCGATAAAGGAATTTAACACTAGCAGGCTGTGACCAATAAAGGCTTTTAAAAAAATATACCTTTAACGTTTTTTTTGAGCGAGCTGAGAAAAGCTGTACCTGTCACGGAGCTACAAGTTAATGGAATGATGTAATGCCATGCATGAAAACAAGACAAGATGAGCCTCTGTGTAAATGATGAATGACTGAGAAAAGGAACTTATAAGTATTAGAGAAGTCCTATATGTTTCCAGGGTGAAGGAAAGCCATTAAAAAAAGACTCAATGCCAAAAAGTGGTGACATTTCAATAGATGATGCTGACAAATACAAATTGACAAATAAATTACTCTAAATATATGATTACATTTTCAAACTGTAACAATAATGGCTTCACTTTTGACAGATCAGCTGTGATTTGCTCTGAATAAATGACTGTAAATGCCTCAAAGTGAAATATGACTGAGCTGTGAATTACGTATATTCAAAAATAAATTAATTATATATTTTTAACCAATCTGGCAACCCTAAATTGGTTGGCCATTTTAAATGTTTTTGCAGTAACTTTTTTTTTGTAAATTTTTGTAGGATGAGTGCTTTGTTACTAGAGATTAAATAATGCTGTCTTTTTTTTTTTGTATTTTTGGTAGTTTTTTGTACTTCATATTTTTGTCAGCAATAAAGCCACCTTCATGTTATTTAGGGGTTAAAAAATTAATTGGAGAAAAAAAAAAGACTGATGTTCGAAAGTTTGATTTTTGGGGAGGTCTTAAAAGATTTTAGTGCATTACTTTATTTATTTATTCTAATACACTGTATTAAATCCACAAGGGAAACTTTGCCTCTGCATTTAACCCAAAGTGAGCACACACACGCACGAACTGTAAGCGTACACACATACTCGGAGCAGTTGGTGCCTCACATTGCGGCGCTCGGAGAGCATTTGGGGGTTAGGCGCCTTGCTCAAGGGCACTTCAGCCATGAAAGCGAAGGAAGGGAATGTGAAGCTCACTCTCCCACCGCCACACATTTCTCCAGCTGGTTCCGATTTCTCCTGCTGGTATGAACCGAACCAGCAACCATAAGGTCCCAAGCCCACTTTTCTTACTCTTTCTCCCCAACAAAATGTGATCATCATCACCTTATATGAAATTTAAAAATATCATGAATACTGTGTTAAAGTGTTGAATTGTGTTATCAATCACAAGGACGTGTTTTGGACATGATGATGATTTTGTAGTGGGTCTAGTACAGTCGAACTCCTGTGAGACTAACTTTTCTACCAACGTGGAACCAAAGCGGAGAATTTGTTCGCACATGCACTGAAATCCTGACTAACTGCCCAGGGTTCATTCTGAGGGCTGAAAAGAACCAAGGGTGAGAACAGCCTTAGTCCAGTAATACACTCCGCACCTGATCCGTGCAATGTGAAAGGGTCGAGCAGTTGTGTACTCCAGGGTTTTTTAGTGTTAATGAAATGTAAGCATGCTGTATGCTGGATTTGTCCTGCAGGGATCACCATCAAAGTTAAATCCTTGTTAATTATGAAAATTCTTCTGGCTGTGTTACTTATGAATTAACTGAGCTCTGAAATTATCACCTGTGGGACCAGGGCGGTGAAAAATAGTGTTGCATCTCTACCCAAAGGCGGGCTGTCTAGAGTTTAAGGTGATTTGAGAAGTCCCGGTAGTATAAATGGGTTTGAGGAAGATAGATAAATAGATACATTAATAAATTAATTCAAATACTAATTAGTGTCTCATCCAGGAGGAGTTGATCTACTAGCCGCATCAATTTACAGAAGTTGGGATAAGCTCCGGCTTATATATATATATATATGTGTGTGGTATAAGGAAAAAATAACTACAATTCAATCCCTACAGGCCTGTTTCGTGGTTGCCCACTCATCAGGGGATTTCAAATTAGAGAACACGGAGAGATCATACCTAGTATTACATCTTTCAATGATGGTTTCCGATACACAGACTCTTTGTACTGCCACTTTAGGCTAAGCTCAAGCTTATCCTACATCTGGAAAGCCAGATAAATACTGCCAGTCACTAACACTGATAAACTTTGAATACAAGCTCATCGAAATATATTGAAAACTAAATGAATATGGAGTTATTAAACATGGTGGAAATGGATGATGAATGAAATAAGATGAAATGTGCCAAGCGTCCGATACATTTATAAACTCCGGTCTAAACAGTACTCCTGTCTACACTGCCGGAGATCTGACTGTGTGAAAGCCATGAAAGGGCCTGACAGGAGTGTGGCGTTATGTACGGGTATGTGTCTCACCACAGCAAGCGTACTAATTCCTCACCTGCAGCAGGGGGCTGATGGGAGCTCAGGCCCGGCAGGTCCAATGAACTGTCAGATGCCCCGTGCTTTAGCTCTCCAGCCACGTCTGATAATTTCATGTCCAGCTGGACAGACAGTGCGTCCTCCGAGTCATCCTTTCCCACACTGCTACCTCCGATAGAAGGGAGGTCCAATGACTTAACTGAAGCAGAGTCCTCCTTGGCCTGTTTAAAGGCAGCCATCTTGTCTACCAAGCTCTTGTCTTGATACTTGGATGACTGAAGGTCAGCAAAGTCATCACTCTCCTTGCTGCTCTCATTCGGCTGCTTCCCAGGGTTACCAAATGACAGGAAGTCGGCAAAGTCGTCCTGTACCGCTGCTCCTCCTCCCCCAGATCCTCTCTGAGCTGAGGCAGCTGCCTCAGAGGCAGAGGAGGAGGACGAGGAGGAGCCGAAGAGTGCAAAGTCGCCAAAGTCATCTGGTT
The DNA here is from genome assembly GCA_039654305.1 of Porochilus rendahli. NCBI lineage: Eukaryota > Metazoa > Chordata > Actinopteri > Siluriformes > Plotosidae > Porochilus > Porochilus rendahli. Next base: position 23,296,390 of record JBCNYG010000013.1, on the reverse strand, counting down.
TGGGGCCGGTGGAAGGAAAGAGCAGTGAGGGTACCGCCGAGGAAGAAGAGGAAGAGTTGGGAAAAGACGTGGCTTTAGAGTCGACAGTGGGAGGAGGAGCTATGGAGGAAAAGAGGTCCAGGTCTGAAAGGTTTAGGGGGTTTTTCGGTTGCGTCACAGATGCTGGATGGGTCTGAGGTTGCGAAAGAGAACTGGAGCTGAAGGGAACTGGAAAGGAAGCAGGTTGGAATGTCTTGGCCTGGTCTGGAGGGTCTAGTGGAGAAGTGCTGTTGGCTGTTTTAAAGTCGGTGAAGCCATCGTCGGCACCAATGGACTTGAAATCAGCGAAGCCTTCCCCTAAAGACAGAAATAAAGAAAAGAAATCAATTAAAAGGGTGCTGTGGCATTGCATTTCATAGTACCTACAAACAACTACAAGCAAATGTGGAGCCAGCATTCATGACTCCGCTGACCTGATTTATTTTTCATTTCGCAATCGTACAAAGAGTAACACAGCATAGTTCTGGCTCGGAGGCACATCACACACTCCAGCTGAATGTTAAAACCACCCAGTGAGTCACTCTGTACATAAGGAGACTCGTAGTGAAGAAAGGCAAACACAAAAGAACACCACAAACAGAAAGACCTCAAGCCACAAACATACGCAAACATTTCATGCACCGAGCTGCTGATTCAGGAGGTCACGCCTCAGAGATGCGGCTCTCTGTAGAAGAGAGTCATCTCCATTTGTGTGGTGTTTCTTACGCCACTTTCTTTTCGCTCGGAATGTTTTTAAATCCGTTTTTAATTGGCGCAGAGATTACGGGAATCCACTGAAGCTACAGAAGACACTCAGTGTGCAGGAAAAGGAAGCAGAAAACACACTGTTAAGGACAGGAGTGTGGAAAGCACTACTGTTAACTTACTGGAGCTCTCAGAGTTGCTCCCATTGGATTCTGTTCTAGTAAGATAGGGACACACACATACCTGCATGAACGTACAGAACTTTACACGGAAACAGAAAACCGTTTTGGCTAACAAAAAAAAAACAATGAGGCTAATATTTATCATAAACATTAATTTACTCAAATAAAATTAAATGCTAATGTTTCCCATTCACCTATACAATAATACTAACCTGGACCGTTTTCAAGTTCAAGTCAACATAGACTGTTATAACTGGTATATAACTGGTAAGCATACATGATCACTTACAAATATGTAGTGTATAATAAAATATAATTCACTACAAATACATCCAAAACATTAATTATTGATTAATTGTTTGAAATTAATGAGGTTACAGGTTTTTGGGTTTTGTTTTGGTGCTGTAAGATTCATTTATCTTTCATTTTTAATCTATTGGTGACAACTGCATACATTAGCATTGGTTAGGCTAATCGATTTGCAGTGTGATTGGTCACAATTACTCAGTCACCTACTGCCTTCTCAAATCTCATCAATGGCAGATCTCACTCATGACAAGACCCCTACTCATCTGTAAAATGCAAATGGCTTTCTCTGGATGGCAGGGATATTTATCAAGAGTGATGAATGGCTGTGGTGTGCTTTTGCAATATAAGCTTTTACATTATTAGTATAGTAGTATTAATATTATCATGTACTCTTTCAATAAGTAGTACATAGCAGGGATGTATAAATATTACAAAATCAGCTGGAGTTCCATTTCTGATCGAAACCCTGACGGCAGCAGCAGATCTTTCCATAGTGCATTTTTTATCCCATGATGCTTCTTTTCCGTCAGTCAGATATATAATTTAGCATTACAAATAATTTGTTCAATTGGTCTTAAATGCATTAAAGATTCAATACTGAGAGTGAAGATCATGAATTTAGTATGGAGGGTGAAGATCAAACATTTTGAGGGCTGATATTTACATGACGGTTTTCCATCGTGACATTTATCATTGCCTGCTCATTTCTCATTTACAGTGATTGGTGAGATATACATGTTTGGTGAATCTTTTTTTTTTATGCCATGTCTCCACCTGAGGCTTTATCACGGCAAAAGCATTTCTTAAAAAAGTACTACAGTACTACTTATAAATTATTACATGGATGAAAAAAAATACTCAAGAAATAAAATTATACAAAATAAAAACAGCCATTCAAGCCACCAAGCACAGAAGGTTCAAGGTTATTGTGACAAAGTCGAAGGTCAGATGAACAAACCAAGAGTTTCATCTTGGAGGCCCAAGCACTGAGAATGCTCACATCAAACTTCAAAAGGTTAGCATGTGTAGTTGTTGAGGTATTAGATGCTAGGGACAGCGACAGAAAAGCAACATAGGCAGAGGCCATGGCAATTCCCCAAAAAATACAGATTAATAAATAATAGTAACACAAGCACTCTTTCAGCCCATGACAGCAGTAAAATATTCTAAAGGTTAAGGATGTAAAAAAATGACTAGTGGTTCTTTATGAACGTGCCCTTGGTGTGGCCTGCATGCCCAACTCCTGCAAATGCAGAGACTGTCAACATAAAGACTACAAACAATGATCAAACTAATGGCACTCACTAAACTTTTGACTTTCATACTAAACAGAGTAGAAAAGAAGATGCATCCCTGAGGTACTCCAAGTTCTAGGAGGTGAGAATTTGAGTCAGTCATTCCTAATCAAATTAGAAATTGTTTATTGGACAAAAAACTGGAAAAGAAAATAGGTAAGTGTGCTCTGAAACCCACGCAATGAAGGTTTGTTAACAACTTGTCTACACGTTGTGTCATGCTTTTTTCGAAAGGAAAAAACCAGCAATCACACCATTTTCCAATAAAACTGTCATGTAGACAAGTCTGAGATGGAATAAGATGGTGTAAGGGGGCTCTTTCCTTGTCGGAAGCCACCCTGGCAATCACTCAAGTGGTCTTCCGATTCAAGTATACAGGCGAAACAATTTATTCACCCTTTCTTCGTAAAGATAACAGTGGCAGTTGCTGGAGTCTGTATGGTCCTTTCCAGTTTTAGGAATGGGTATTATATGATTTCTTCCTGCCAGGATCTGGAAATGCTTCTGAACTTCCAAATGGTGGTCAACATTTCCAGAACAAGATTTTGCAGTCTGAGAGCTAAGTGTTTACAGAATTGGTGTATTTTATCTGGCCCCAGGGCAGCATCACTACAATTCCTTACAGAGTTCCTTTGTTGTGACGGTTGATTGTATCTGTTATCACAGCAGAAATTAAGCTGTAACCCTGTTAGCTTGATAAATGAAGTCCTCTCAGTTTCCATGGATGTTACTTATGGAATACAAAATTGTGTACATGTATACAATCATGTCCTACATCTGCATCAAAATGTTAGCTATAGATTTTTCTTGGCAAGGTTTTAACATGTGGACTTTCTTTTTTTTTTTTAATAAACAGGTCTTTCCCGAACTCTCCCCTTTACCCAGGCTTGGAACCAGTATTGCCTGTATTGCCACAGTTGCATGGCTGGACATTTCAGTCACATTCAGGGGCAATTTGGAACATAGCTCAAACTCAGGACTGTCTTGCTGCTAACGCCTACACTACTCTGTCCTCTTACATGGCTACTGCTCATCTATTTATTGCTATTACTCTATTTCACCTCAAGTGTTTACATGAATGATTTTTTATTCTGATTAAGTTATAAATCACATTATGAAAAGATTATTAGATTCCATGTAAAAGTAGCCCATGTAACTGTATTGTACCACTTAAAAGAAAAGTTCATGAAATCATCAAATGTAGAAAAGTCTAACAATGGGTTAAGATTTTAACATGCTGTGTATGCAGTGCAAACACTGGAAAATTCTCACCAACTAGTTTTCTGTCTGACGGCGGCTCCAGCTCTCTGAACACACTGTATTTGTCGCCGAGATCTAAATCAAAGACACATAACGCTTTAATAAATAAAAAGCTTATTACCTTTATTAAGTGCTTCTGAACTTCTAAACTTATTATAACACATGTACTTAATAAAAGAAACACAAACATTTTTGATATTTGATTAAAATTCACTCTCTGTGTTTGTTAGTTTGCAAACTGTGTTTGTTAAGAAAGAAAACCATACATATTACTTATAAAATGCAACAAAAAAACCCTCAAATGTATTATTTCAGCCATTAGAACACTGATGTTTCTTGTTTTTATATACATTATTTTTTCCAAAGGTTCTATAGCTCTGTGTTTTATTAACTGTTTGTATCTATTCCCAAATACTAACTTTGGAGGATCCAGATCAAACTAGGAACCAATGAAATTATAGATACATGTGACTCACTCCAGCATAATATGGAATACTATTTTCTCAAAAGTAGCATTTCCTGATTAATGACATACAAAGTGATGTAACTCAGTCCATTTTCATGCTTATAATCATGTATTATACCTCATTTTAAAAAAAACATTAAATTCTCTTTCCAAATATAGGAATATTTAAGCAGGTCAAATTTCCTACTTAATCCGTAACATGCTTGAGCGGGTCACATTTGTTAAAGTCAGGGACAGAAAACTTGACGAGTATAATTCAATATGGCCCAAGAGGATTAAGCTAAATAAATAAACAAACAAAACAGCATCAGGCGGCCGAACAAAATCTGATTCATGGGGCCATTATTGCCACCAACCCTTTATTAATATTTTTATTTTGTAGCACTGCTTTCTGACATTGGGGAGGGGGGAAACATCAACAATCTCTTCCAGAAATGTCACAGTGACTGCAGATCTGAAAATGGCACAGAGGTGCAGCACGCATTGGATGAAGAGAGACAGAGAGAGACAGACAGAGAGAGAGACAGAGACAGAAAAGCGAGAGATTTAAGTTATGTACTTTTACTGCTTTCACTTGAGTAAAATGTATGTATGAATACATAAATCTGAATACGCTCAAATATGATCATTTATTAACAAACCAATGAAAATGCTGATAACGAGCTGTGTGCACTCTCTCTGTATGACCTGTGAATATTAACCAATCGCATGATGCTTGTATGCAAATTTAACCATTTGTACACTGAATGAACAGATTTTCTTCCCTGTTCTAAAGATGCCCAAAAAGTTTGGGGCTTTTCTGGGGGGGTGGGGGGTGAGAGCAAATGCCCCAGAAGCAGCAGCCATCCCTCAGGCAAACATAGAATGCCGTATCTCCACCACCCTTCACCCAAGATCCAGGGCTCCCAGTCCCAACTCTTCACCAGCATTGGTAACAGAGCCATCTCAACTAATCCATCCAAATGTCTCAACTGCCTCCACAATGCCAGGAGGAAAGCCCAAGAAGCCTAGGGCCATGAAGAAATAATTCATGATGGATCATATGTGGACGATGAGCAAGAAGTCCGCTAGAAATTAACTTGCTTACTGTGGACAAATGAGGCTGTACCGGTGATAACTCGTCATAGTGTGAAGGCCACCTAAAGAAGAAGCACTTTTTTGGGCTCAATATTATTGAGGTCAGAAGACTCGTATGGTCACTCCAGAACCTTCACTTTGTTCCACTGTAGCCAATGCCAGGTTGACTTGCCATGTTGGAATCTCCAGGTACATCCCATTCCCAGCTTCCGGGCTGATGAGTGCAATTTTCCTCCAGTATTTTCTGATAACATGTTGGATTCATCTAGCCATCAATCTTGACCCTGTCCAAGTTCCTTGTGCCATTGTAGCTCACACAATCCCCAAAACTTCAGCAATCAACTTCAGCGTTTCACAGTAGATAACTCATCACTCAAAAAAACTTTGTTCCGGGAGCTTTGAGGCTTGTCTCTGTGCTGTTTGGTGTATATTGTAACTGGGCTGCTTAATGGCACTGGCAGAGTAACGGCTTTCTTCTGGCAACTCGACCATGCAGCCCATTTTCCTTCTCCTCATTGTGCACCTTGAAACAGCCACAACATCTTTTTGGACCTGTATGTCAGCTAAAGTTATTTGTGGGGTTTTCTTTGCATTACAAACAATGTTTCTGGTAGTTGTGGCTGAACTTTTTGTTGGTTTACCTGACTGTCACTTGGGTTTCAACAGAATTACATGCTGAGATTACATGCTGTGATCAAGGCTAAATGCATTCCATGAAAAAATATAAAAATATAATAGAGTGCAACTTTTTTTTTTTTTTGGCCGGTCAGTGTATATAAAAAGTACAGATTTGTAATTTAGCCTTCTGGGAGTAAGGGCAAACATTTGTTGTCCCCATCACCATTCAAGTCGCCCATCCCTGATTCAAATTACTTTAAATCTGGATACTTGGTCAGTCCATCTTTCAGATTTTTCCAAATTTAGATGTTTGGGATCACCGTCTTCCTGATATATTTGAATCTACAGCCAAGTGTCACATGCACTTCACACAGACATAGGTGGTCTGCAAGGCTGAAACTTTCAAATCAGCAAATATGAATCAAAAAGTATTAAAATGAATTTTTTCCCTCTGACCACTGAGTACACTGCATATTTTTCGTAAACTTAAGTCCTCCAGAAGGAGAGGGATGCAGGCTCCCTGTAAACTTATTAAACCCTGTACTCATAACATACAACAAATATTTCAACAGAATAATATTTCAAAAGTTTTTATCGTGGCAGGAATAAATATAGCCATCAAGGTCATAAATCAGTAAGGCGGCTGCCTGCGTGCTCGGAGGGTAAGCTGTGTGTGTGTGATGTGGTATGTGTACCCGAGACTGGAGGTGTGGGGTCTGTAGATTGCTCCCCTGACAGGTGTTTGAACACTGCATACTTATCCGAAGTAGAAGACGAGGAAGATCCAGTCACTGGAGTCAGCATGGCTGGAATGCTGTAACACACACATACATTATTCACCTTTTATTTACATTTAATATTTCATTTTAAAGCTTCTTGAGGCGACATGAAGAAACCTTGAGATAACATATTTCCTTTGGTGGCAAAAGACCCCACAGTTAACACTGACCCAGGCTTGAACTAACGAGTGTCTCTGTAAACGTTGGTTTCGTAGGAAACAGAAAAGATTTTCTGCGTTTATTTATTTTTTCTGTTTTTATTTATTTTTTCTGTTTTTATTTATAAGGAAATAAAGACAAAACGCAAAAAAAATTATGACTTCCTCACTTCATTGCTTCTGTTTTGTCCATTCACTAACCTCAACAGCCAATGAGAGGGATTTCTTTCTCGCCGTGTGCTGTACACACCAATAAACCACGAGCAACAGATGTTCACTGATGGCTAGATAACTGTCTGCTCGGTGTATCCTGGGCTTAAAACACTGAGAAACAGACCTATAGTCTGAAAATATGTTGGGGTTTATTTGTGACTTGGTACTTATAAAATTAAATAAGATATTAATCACTCAGATCCTTACGCCTGGTAATTTTTCTAGCTTCCATCACATCAAAAACAGACTGTTCGTGTTCTACCCAACACAACCAATGAAATGACAAGAGTGTCATGGGTGCCGAAAGCACACTGGTGTGCATGTGGAGTGAAGATGAGTACGTCTGTTTTGATCGCACAGAGGAGCTACTGTATTTGGGTACTGAATTATTTTACACTGGGTATGATAAAGGAGTCAGAGCCCGTAGCCCACTGTGTATGGCCAGTCAGATTAGTTAGATGGTGTTAATGTTCTGGCTGATTGGTGTATATATGCATGTCGGAAAATAAAATAAAGGTTCAGACTTGGTTCATGAATATAAACTGGGTAAACTGAAACTGAGGGTCAGAATAAAAAGACACTGGAAAGTTATAATGCAACAACGTTATCGTGGCGAAGGTACTTCTTAGGTGAAAATGCCACACAGCAATAAAGCCCTTAAAATATTCCTACAAGTACATGTGGTCTAGTTCATCTTCTGACTTCCCGGTGAAAACTTATGGAGTAAAAACAAACAGGGGAACCCATGGAGGATTGGTCAAAAGTGTCTAATTCTTTGTATGTGACACTTTGAACTCGGTATAAATGGATTTGGGACGATAAAAGGATCAGGTCCATATCGCTTAAAAATATAAGAATGAGGGACCAGTGTTCAACTCGCTTGCCTGCTTTGAGAGGAGGGTACGGTGGGGAACGTTCCTCCAGTCTCTTCTTGGAAATCTGTAAAGGACTCATCACCAGCTTTTGGAGCTTCCTGAAAGTCCTGGAAATCATCATCATCTGCTTTGGTTCCCTACAGTGGACCAACATAAAAGTGTATCAGCTTTCTTTTTCTCAAAGTAGACAACAAGGTAAGAATGGGGGGGATCTAGGGTGAGATTAAAGGTGCAAGACCAACTGGATACAATCAGGTTTATGTATCTTGCGAAACAATCATGAGCGTCTGGCAGGAGTGGGCAGTAACTCCGATGAGTCACGATCCTGTTTTACACTCATTCTGTGACACTTCATTATGCACAATTGTGACACGTCTGGTTTTATTTAAGAAAACTACCTGGACTGGAGGGAAGTTGGCGATGAAGCTGTTGGAAGGTTGTGCCAGTGTGTTGGAGGCCATGGGCATGACAGCAGGTGTGGCAGGGGGCATTATGGGCTGCTGGTGTGTCAGGACTGCGGGCATGGTTATCGCCATTGCAGGCAAGTTGGGTACTGGAGGGGTAGGAAACTGACTCAGGATGTCCAGACTCATCACGGGAAGCCCACTCTGAAACAAAAGACCATTAGAGACACACATTATAAGATATCTCCTTTAAACCTAACCCCTCACACTGAACTGCGTTTTGAACAGTAGCGTTGTTTGATCTAGATACTAATCACATATTTGTGTTCTGAGTCGCCGAACTGAAAAAAAAAAAAGCCACGAAAGAAAAACCTTATTTTGCCTCTTCATTAAAACATGCAGCGAAGTGTTTTATATAATGCAGAATTACAGCATCCCATTTTCTGCTTCTTACCAAAAGTTCACAATTCAACCTTTAGCATACCACAATGTTTACCAGGAGCACCACAGTGTTTCCAAAATTACTCAAACTCTAAACCCAATTTTCACAGCCATCACTTGTAGCACAATGCCTTAAAACGCTAAGGATTAAAATTTACATTCAGGAAAAACTTCATAAGTAGCACAAGCCACACATTAGTGTTAGCCGTCACAGCTCTGCCGAGCCCCATGGAACAGCTGTTGGATTTGGGCAGATAGAGGAAAGAAAACTCATCAGGTAATTGTCAGGGTCCATCCACACACACACACACACAGAGAAAAATAACATTAAAATAAAAAAGAAAAAAATGTAAAAATCACATCGACATTAGTACACTGCCTGCACTTCATCAAGCAGCAATACACAAACAAGCCTAAAGAAAAAGTACAGCAGGGATAAACGTCTACGATGAATTTCATACAAGATTCAGTAAAAAATGAATAAATTAAGTATAACGGGATTCATAAACCCCTTGCAGCATTGGTGATGCCTATTTACAGTATATCTACAGCTACTAACTCTGGATCAGTGTCAGGATTGGGGGAGAAAGCAACCGGTCAGTTTCCAGGCTGCTGCACAACAATGTCATAGAACAGCCCATTGGTTGATGCCATCATTACCAAAAACATAAAGAAGGTAGGGAAAAAAAGGAATTTTAACAAAGCCCTACACTTGTGAAGAGAACAACCTCATGCTATCGTGGATCAGCAGAACCACTTGAATGTATATTTACTTTAATACAAATCCAGACTTCAGCTCATATCATTACTAGGTGGCACATGCTAATTTACTGTCTACAGCTGTAATAATCATTTTACTAACTTATCTAAAGACATTTGTAAACCTGAGTAACAGTACAGTAAAACTGATAAGATGCAAAGTGGAGGGTGTTGAATCAACCTGATGGGGTATATTTCACAAAAGCTATCTGCTGTGTCCTTGGAACGAGGTCAAGGTGACAAGGTGACAAGGCGCTTTAAATAAAATGTATTATTATTATTATTATTATTATTATTGTGACCTTGAAACAAAGTCAAGATGACCCTTATACAGTCCTATCTTATTCGCACCTAAGGGGGGCATTAAACTAAACTTGGTCATCCAGTGTCATTTCCTACCAAACTAACAAGTCCTACAGATGGACGCACAGGACCCTAAAAATGATTTAACTGATTTTTTTTTCTTGCTTTTGCTCATGTGGTCTGTAGAATGTTGTAACTGACCAATCAGAATCAAGTACACAACAAAGCAGTGTAATTAACTAAAATGTCAGCTCGAGTTTATTTGAAATGACAGCCAACTGATGACCCCATCAGGCTGATTCAACACCCTCCACTTTGCATCTTGTCAATTTTACTGTACAACTAAGAATTTATTTAATTGTAACCTATAGAATGCTATACCCTAATATTTATGTTAGTCCTGACCAGTGTCAGCAACACTGTACTTGTTGTTTACTGATGACAAAAAGTCTTTCAATACAGTCTACAGCATCTCCATGCATCCCCAATAACTGCTTTCCAGGTTTTTCTATTCTGCCACGCTTTAAACAACACATTTTCATCAACTCTGCAATACCTGCGCTACGCCGATCAAAGCCAGGACGGTGTATAATTCCTCCTTGGTCAGCTTGCCTGGTGTGGTACGATTGGCCGAGGCCCAGATCTGACCCAGAGCCTCTCGGGGCAGACCCGATGACATCAGGATGGGGTAGAGTTTGGCTGTGTCGATGCCTGCTGGAGTCATAGTAAACTCCAAAACTTTCTTGAACATCTCTATACGAAGTACAACCATGCAAACCTTTAGCAAAAGGATTTAACCAAAAGAAACTATTTAAACAGTACTGAAGAGATAAAATAGAACAGTGCTAGTTACCTGGTACAAGAGAGTCATTGTAGAGCCAAGCCGGTAACAAGGACTGCATTTCTTGCTGGGGATAAACACCAACACCTGCTTGTGTAAGAGAATGATGAAGTGAGATGTAGAAGCAGAATCTTCAGATAAGCATACTGTTCCCCAGGTCTTCCGCAGTACTCAGGACAGCTATTCCAGCTGCTGCAATATTTTCCCCATTTCTTCCCTAACACTCATTATATTAAAGCATATATAGCCAATCTGGATAATAAGGAAATACCCTGAACAATCACAAAAGGAGTCTGAAAATCGCACCATAAGTGGTTATTTCTGTTGTTTTACAACAACTTCAACATGTAACCCTTTCATAAACAAGTATTTTGTTTATGGATAACTTAGTCATGTTGAAGATTATGCTTTGTATGATGTATTTTGGCGATATTGTATTTTGTTTCAGGTATGCCGTTTTTAACTTACTTTGGCTCTTACTCAAAAGACTACCTTGCGACTTAATCCATATTATGCTGGAGCGAATCACATATGGTATTGGTTCTCTGAACACAACACAGAAATATGCGTGCAGCAGTAAGACGTCCACAGGTAAGTCTGTTGGAATTTTTTTTACCTGAGCCCAGTGGCTTATCAGAGCCGGAGGTTATCCCGGTTTCTTTAACGTGAAGCAACACAGAGCTCAACTTCTCCTGAATGGAATACTAATCCCAGTAATTTTATTGTTACCCATTTATACTGCAGGGGCACATTTGGCACAGGGGCACATTTGTAGTTTAGACCTTGCCCAGGGGTCTTAGCATGTTGGAAGCCTAACAGGAATTTGAAACCATGACCATTAAAGAGCCCAACACCGTAACCATTACACCACCGGCCTCTTGACGTCCACTGGATCCGCAGAAATATAAGAAAGCTAGCATGCGTCATGTTATTTAGTGCAGGTGTGAAGAGTGATCATTGATCTGAAATCATGGGCTGTTAGTGCACTTGGAAAAAGAGAAGAATTTAGGAAATGGTTATTTGATACAATTAAAGTTGGAAGAAACGAGAAGGCCAGCAGTGCAGAGACAGAGTGCAGTATGAGCAAAGAAAACTCGAGTGAATCTCCCGGGAGAGTGTCCACCTCTCCGCACTGCACAGAGCAGCTGACAGACCTGTCTAATGAGGACTGGCTTGAGGGAGGAAAGAGTCCCAGCGCTGAAGGAAAAAGTGGGTTTGTTCCATATAGTTAAAGAAACCATGCAGTCATTATCCTGAGAAACATCACTGAACCTGTCTATTTATACTTGAAACTCAGATTAGTCAGATATTCAGGACAGGAAAGAAAGTTAAACAGCTTCTTTTTTTAGTCTGATTCCAGACAGAATTTCACAATGATGATCTATTTTTTTCTTTTCCTACTTCCTTCTTGTCTTTGGAGCAGGTATGATGGCATGACTTATAGTCCTGTAGGTCTCATTGGGATAAAAAACCTCAACAGGTTTAATTTATTAACCTGGCAATTCTAAACTAAAACGTAACTGCTAATTCATAGCGTTACATGGCTGAGATACTTCAGGATGTAAGATTACACACCACTAGGGTGTTACTGAGAAATTGTTGTGGTGCAAAAGGAATAAAACATTTTGGGGTGCGCTGTTATGAGGAAATATTTAACTGGAGCATGCAAGAAAGATCACGTTACACCCATTCTGGCCTCACCTCAATGGTTACTGGTGTCTTCTACTGAGTGTTTTCTGTCACTGCTCCTAAATTGAGGAACATTCTGCCTTTCCATGTTAGACAGGCTCCTTTATTGTCCACCTTAAAAATCCGCCTTAAAACCCACTTTTACTCATTGACTTTTGACCCAGTATGAGACGTAGGGTTGTTTTATTTATTTTATTATACTTATTGTTTTTATGTTGTTTTGAAAGTCTTGTTTTATTTCTGATGTACAGCACTTTGTTTCAGCTATGGTTGTGTAAAAGTGGTATGTAAATAAATAACGTATGGATACCAGCAATGATCTCATTATTTGTGTTACTCTGCTTTGTGTTGCTCCTCATCACACCACCGCTGATATCTGTATTTACATTTCTATAACAGGCACAGCCAGTCATGTTTTATTCCTTTACTGACCATCTGCTCCCAAGCACTAGTCAGCATTCTGTGTTTAGGTGTTGCGTAGACCATGTGTAAAAACTGGCGACTGTACATAAAGAGAAGAGCCCCGTAAGAAAATGCACCCCCCATACTGTTTGCAGATGCACTTTATGATTAGTAGAGCGAGAGCGCCCGAGAGCACAGTTGCAAGCTGAACACCGTGGAGCTTGAAGGACAGATGTGAGGTACACGAATTGCTCTGCTCTCACCGCTAGCACTCGACGCCTGATGGGGCTGAGCTTCTGTGGCTTCAGGGGCTGGGGAAGCAGCTGGAGGCTCGGGAGTCTTCTCCACAGTGAAGGCAGAACTGAGGTCGTCGGAGCACTGGGCCCAGTTGCGCGCTCTGGAGCTACTCTGGAAGTGTACTGATACTTGAGCTCTTGGAGTCAGCTCAGACATGGCCTGGCGAGGTTTAAAGTTAACCTGAGCCTTCTTATCGGTTGATAGATCACACGAGGAGAAGAGCTTCTCCTCCAGAGAAGGGCCTGAAGAGCAGCTAGAGTTACCACTGGCACTGAAATCATCTCTCTTTCCGAAAGGTTACATTTAACCTCGGTTAGCCAAACTGGCTTCAAACTGGCTTTGGCCAAATTGGATTGGATCTGAACTCTGCAGGATGGCCAAAGCAAAGCCAAGCTAAGCTACGCACCTGACAATATCACAAAGCTTAAACGTGAAGCTCAGTATGAAAGAAGAATTAAAAAAATAATAATCAACTATAATATAATTATCTCCAGTTTCTCACTGTCAGGATATTGTTAGTGAAACCTTAACTATCCATGAGATAACCATTCCTTTAGCACACTAATTAGCACAGCACAGGTGAAAAACTAACAAGTTCCAAGACTTTAACGGGTTTATGCAATCATACGGCACTGTTCAAATATCCCAGTGGGGACATGATTCCCAGCACGTACTTTGAAGAGCATTAGGCCTTATAGGCATTATAGCAATATGAACATGACACAATGTATAGAAAAGGATATATTACACAAGTGTGTGTCCAGATGACATCATAATGTATGTAAATACAGCTCATGGGTCATGAAAAAATCAGCAATCACAGTTCAGACACTAATGAGAATGAGTGATGAGGAAATGAAAAAAATAAACAATAGAGAATGAGACAGGAGTTACCTTGGAATGTAGATTGGGAGCTGGAGATGACAGAAGAGTGGTGAGGGACAGTGAGTGTGGGCAAAGAGGGAGCAAAGGAAAAGGGGAGAGGGCTGGAAGTGGGCCCTGCCTCTAAAGGTGGCCTATTGACACCTGAGGAAGAGGAGGGCAGAGGGAGGGAAGGGCTGGGAAAGGAGGCCTCAACAGGGCCCTGTATAAAGTCACTAAATTCATCATCATCCTCTGCGAAAGCAGGGGAGACGGAGTGTGGAGGGACAGAGGAGTGAGATGGCGATGAGTCTGCAGAAACAATAAACATAAGAGTGAAACAGGTACAGCACACATGGCGTGTTTAATGGATGAACTACAGTGTCAAAGGACAGCTGGTGGAACACATATGTAAGATGTGAAATTAATTAGTGGCTTTTAAATAAAAAAAATAAACTAATTTTACCAACCAGGTAAAAAAAAAAAAAGTCAATATTCTAATAAATTTCTTGTTGATGTAAAATAAGTGTTAAATAATACAGAGCAGAAAATCCACCACAGAGATCTGTAACCTGGGGAAAAAACAATCACAGCAGACAAGACACACTTAAACATTATCACTTCCCACGCCATACCCATGATGCACGGGGCCACCATCAGGGTTTCTGCTGCAGTGGATGTGTTTACCCGAGAGCAGAAGCTAATCTCTAGCAAAATTGATTCATACCCAGGGGATAGGCGAACAGCCAAATAATCTAATGAGCATGTCTTTAAACTGTGGGAGGAAACCAGAGTACCTGAAGGAAACCTAAACAAGCACGGGGAGAACATGCAAACTCCACGCGGAAAAACATTCGCCGATCCCAGGGCTCGAGCCCAGAAGCTTCTTGCTGGAAATCACTACAACACGGTACCCACTTTTAACCTCCACAGACATGAACCGCTTCCTCAGACAAGCATCTAAGTCTTCTTGGCCTCACAGTGCAATATGCAGTGACAACTCTCCTGTCAATCACAGGCTGTTCAACGATCTGATGTAACCAAGGCTATGTTGAGGGTGAGTGACGACTGTACCTGCTTTCTTAGACTGTGACGACGAGGTGGGATGCATCTTTGCATCCCTGCTGAAACCGTCTAAATTCCCTTTAATGGCTTCCAGTGCATCGTCTCGACTCTTCTCTCCAGTCTGCACAGATGACAGCAGTAGGTAGTAACTCTAGTAATATAATCACTATGCAAGAGTAACAATGGGTCAAAATTAAGTAAACATCTGTAAAATAAGGAGGAATTCAGGCCTCACTTTGGGTTTAACGCTGCTCAGGAGACGTAGTTTCTGCTTCTGCTCTTCAAACTGCCTCCTCTTTCGATCTTCCTCAAGCATGCGCTGCTGGTGCTCCAAGCGCTTTCTGTATAAACACACATTCACCCGAAAGCTGAGTGAGTGAGGAGCTTTGCAACACAGTCCAGCTTTGAAGTGTGACCGTCAACAGACTTACTGGTGCTCCTCAGCCATCTGTTTCTGCAGGTCGGCAGGGTACTGTGGCCCCGCAGCCCTCATTCCCATGAACTGGGGTTGGCCCATAAACTGCATGCCGGGCGCCTGCATCCCCATGGCCATGCCTCCCTGCACAAAGACAAGAGAAAACATTCAAATGAAGTCAGGCATTCTACGAAATGGTAAAGCTCAGGCTGACTGAATGCTCGAATCTAATTGGTCAGAAGGTGTGCATGATGTCTGTATGGATAATATCAATGCACTCAATCTGATATGATTTAGCTTTCATCTATTTATATTAACAGCCTGTACCACAGGATACAGATTGTCAACATACAAAATGGGACTAAAACAGACAGACAGAAAAGTTCATGCTTTCTGGTTTCTCAGTACAATATAGTGTGTATGTGTATAAGACAGAGAACAAAAGGGCCAGAGATAGAGTGCGAAAGTAAGCGTGAAAGAGAGAAAGAACTAACATAATACTGTGGTGGTACAGAGTTGTAGTTTTCCATGTGGAAAAAGGAACAGGAGTAATAGAACCGCTAGAACAAACACACACCTTCACTGACCTTTCGTGTGGCACCAACTGGCATATATAATGTCAGATCTTTGTTGCTGTATAATAGTGCCTAACAAAAGGTTAGGTCACCTTACCTAAATGACGTGTTTATTCTAATACTACTAATAACATTTCTACTGTCATGACGTTAGATACTATGTCATTGCTGGAAAAAATGTATCTCTTGTGAGTCTTCAGAAACACACATGCTCTATCAAAGTTGAAGATGAAGCTGAACTTGTAATTATGTAATTAGATCCTGGGGTTAGACCGATTGGAAAGTTCCAGTAATAATATGTTTCTTTAGTACAATTTCCTCAAGCTCTAAAATGTCAATGTATAGCTCACGCCAAAGGTAATAACTTACTAGAACCGAGTGCGCACTCATGGACTGCAGAACGAAAATCGGTGTGTCACAGTACCTTCCGCGTAGCTCACATGAAAGTTGTGATGCTACCATGTGGAGCAGTTACAGCTTTTGCGGTGTGCATTGCCATGACACTCACTTTCATTACCGGGGAGGTACCCATCAGGCTACGTTATCGGGTTCAGCATATGGAGTTACCTAAGCTATGCCACACTCAACAGTGCAGAAGTATAAATGTGCCTAGACATATACAGTTCATCGTCTACCCAAATCATATTTGGACAACATTGAACATAATTATTTTAAAGTTAAATTGGGCACAAGGGAAAAAATGCTCAGGAAAAATGTTTCTCATCCTAAATACCTGCATAGGCATCGGCCCGGTTGGCATTTGAGCTCCAAAATTCATTCCCATCATGCCTTGCATGTTGGGCTGCATGACCGGGACCATGGGAAATCCCTGTTGTTGCTGCTGTTGTTGCATGGGAATCATTCCTGTTGGGAATCATACACAGATAAAGGAATACTGAATCATCCCGACAATCACAACTCTGTTTAACACCACCACCCATACCACCATACCACGTCTCAATTAGTACCCATACAACCCCCACGAACGCATGTTTAAAAAGGTCTGCGGAAAAACACATTCAAATCTTATCCACTGCAGTCGAAGGTCAGTAACGCAAATAACCACAGCTCAGATTGTACTGCTGACCAAAACATCTGGCACCTGCACCACATGCACTCTTGCGTTGTGGATATGGGTGTTAGCAAGTTGGAGCAAGTCTGGCGCAAAAATAATGCCGTGGTGTTACTGCTGATACCTGTAGCGGTACTGGTTGCATGACCACTCTCAAACCTGTAGCCATTTCACATTGGCTCAGAACAATCTTCAGTAAAATGCTCGGCACAAATGACGGAACTAATGTTGGGTGCTGTCCAGTCTGCCCGTGTTCGTTGACCTTCCCTAATCCATCCATCGTGCGTTTTTTTTGTCCGAGTCAGACGGAAAACTGAACAAACTAACACCATCCGAGGATGTTTGCTGCAACCTGACGCGGTACACCTTCGAGACATGAGTGCTGAAGCAGAGCTATTAATAAACATAAGGTCTTAAGAGTGTTTACAATAAAATCCTAGTGCTCGCTCTGTTTACATTTGCCTTGGAAACACTAGCATGTCAATGAATGTCAGGACTGAGTGCGTTCCCCTGCTTTCATCACACACCAATTCTCAAAACTGATTCTCAGAGCAGGCGGTGGGAAATTTAAAATGAGCTTTATTTATGCAGTGGATTCATATTATAATGAAATATTTGTATGTATTACTAAAAGTAACATTTCGCTTTTGTCCGTACTGATGTTTTGTTACAATCTATAATCCTTTTCTTTACACAAACATATCGTCAGATCTTCAGTCCAAGAAAACAGCTATAACACACGGCTTATAAACAAAAACGCTTACACGATCATCTTACCTTGTGGTGGTCCAAGTCCCCCTCCAACAGGGTACATGAAACTAGAAAGAGACGAGCAGGTTAGCTGAAGGTTTTGCTGCAGTAATAAAGTAGATAAATATCTCATGCATGCTTTCGTTCCCTTGAATCTTCATAAGCTCTTAAAAACAGCCGAACACTAACACTGAATACACGTGTGCTATAATTGGCCAAAAGTATGTGAACACCATTCCACTTGTGAACATCCCAGTCCAGACTTTGTCCCCCTTTGCTGTTATAACACCCCCCCCCCCCCACTCTACTGCGATGGTCTGAACAAGATTTTGGAGGGTGACACAAAGGCTCAGTGACTAGCATTGTCGCTTCACAGTGAGAAGGTTCTGGGTTCAAACCTCACTCAGGTCTTTCTGTGAGGAGTTTACATGTTCTTCCTGTACTTGCAAGAAATTCCTCCAGGGAGTCCAGTTTCCTCCCTTCAGTACATGCATATTAGGGCAGCCGGCTAATCTTAATTACCCACAGGTGTGAATGCGAATGGTTGGCTGTGTCTGCGTTATAGCTGAAATAGACCAGCAGCTTGTGGGTGTACCCCATCTCTAGTCCAAAGTCAGCTGGTATTGGTTCCAGCTTTCCCTGGGACCCTCACAGATAAGCGGTATGGTGATGGACGGATGTACGAAACAGATACACCAAAGGGAGAAGCTCTGAAGATTTTCAGAGAGAAGTGAAAAGATTAAGCGGCTTAGAAAATGAACGTATAAATATCGAATAATCACTCAACATCTACTCAAAAAGGGCAACCACGAAATCTGCACAGGTATATTATTTATTTATGCATTTGTGACAAGCTTGCTTACAATCTTTCCTGATTAATGAAAGGCTAGTTGTGTGCCTGGAATAGGTTGGCTCCACCTAGTGAATGGATAATGAACTACGTTTCAAGGTAATGATCATATACGCTTATACGCATAAATGCTCTCACATGCCAAATAAAATGAGTTGGAGGGTCGGATTTGGCCCGCAGGCCTTCAGTTTGACACCTGAAAAAAATCCTAATAATTTAATAACAAATTCTTTTAAAGACATGAACAAATAGCATTCATTCAAGAATTTTTTTTTTTTTTACTATTCCTGCAATCAGAGTTGGGACCACTCACAATGATGCACATAATTTAGCTTAAAACCCACCACAAAACCAAAACCCTTAGTGGTTTACAAGAGTGTCTTAGTGTGCCTTTTCAACACTGCTGTATATACCGTCACTGCTTAGCACGGTGATCAGGATCCACTTATTACCCCCTTAATCAGCTCTACGAGCACCATCTGAGCTGCGCTCACACTGACTTAACAAGAAACCAAAAGGTAGAGAAAGACACTGCTGGGAGAGGGATGTAATCTAGTATTTTTATGCTTGGTGACTCCGTTTCACCAACAGGATCAGTATTACCAGGCACGGCACTGCATGGAGCTAAACATTCATTATTTAAGCCACTCACCAGAAGCTAAAGTTCTAAGAGTAAATAAATAATGAGGCCAAACTTTCTGAAGGATACAGCCCCAGGTCGTCACTGTGGTCCTGAATTCAGCACAGAATAGATAGGGCTTTCACTTCCCCAGGGGGCTGTGAGTCACATTAATTAAATATGCCTAATAAAAAAAAATTTTGAAGGGTAGTTTATTTTTAAAAAACGGGTTGTAAATTAATGGCAAGTCCAGAAATATTTTATATACGTTATTTATTTCAACTATGGTTGGTTTCCACTGTGAAAACTTCAGCACGAACACAACTTGGTTTCAATATCGTACATGGAGGAGTCAAATCAGACCAGCTGATGATGTAATGCATTTTTAAGCCTTATACAACCACACATCATCCTCATACATGTTTTAAAGATTATAAAGAGTATGTGTGGTCGAATTTCATTCATATTCAGTAGCAACAGATTCCTGGCACTCAATTCATTCATCTGCATGGAGTGATACATGATAACTCTGGTTGTATATAAGCTGTTCCAATAAAATGAGGGGGTACTCCTTCTTGTTTTGTCTTTCAGATAAGACTAACAAAAAGGGTTTTGAGTAACTTTGAAAATGTAACACAGTCAGTACACACAGTAATGCAAGTGTATGTTACAAAGATTTCATCAAAGTTTTAAGGAATTTGGGAAATTAGTGTTCCACTTATTGTTAAATAAACACAAATCTTCTGAAATCTATAAACCATCAGAAATTAAGCTGCTACTTCCTGTAATTTTAATGAAATCCCCAAATGACTGGATTTCCTGAACCCTAAACATTCTGTAACACAGTATACATATTCTCATTTTATCCGACATGCTAAACAAGCCGGGTTATAAAAACAAAAAGAAACAGCAGTTACGGACATGATGGCTTTAAGATAATGTTTGAATTAAATATTATTAAGTGTTACCAGAATGGTGGTGGACGCAGTTCCCTTTATTCTCTTTGTGAAGGTGTTATCCACCTCTTGTTATGGAACAGATAAAGCCTCAGAGAACATTCAACAGCCTCGAACATCAGCATGCCCATCTGCGTTATATTTTTTATATTTCACAATCAGACTTCTGATCAGATGGAAGTGAAAGCTGGAGGAAGATCCTGTGGCTTTTTTCATGTCATCCCACAGGCGAGCAGATCAGCTTCTGCTCTGCATTATTATTATTATTATTATTATTATTATTATTATTAGACTGATACTATGCAGGTCTGTTTATTTGGATGTTATTAGTCTTACAGGAAAATCACCTGATCCTATACAGGAGCCTGCTTGGGTTTAGGAGTCGTCATGAATCGGTAGAGTCTCACCACTCCTCGTAACCCCAGGGTTAATAGTTATCCCAGACTAAATGGCATTTTAAAGCCCACATTCAAGTTGTATGCGACCGCGGACACACTTGACAGTGCTGTCTGGAAGGAACAGAACAATACGCTTAGCCTGCTAGCTTAGCTAGCCTTCCAGATCAGTGTTACTACAGCAATTGACAACCAAAGGCTAGTGAGCTTAGCCGCCGTGCTAACCAGCCGGCACAGAAGATATTGCAGTTAAAATTACATCTTCTAACACACACAACAACTTTAAAACATCTCATAAACGACCAGCTACGCAGTTCAGCACTAGAACACACCGCGGAACAAGAAAAACAGAAAGGTTTCCGTACCTGCCACCTCCCCCTGATCCGGGCCGGAGCGCCATCTTAACCAGCTCTGCGGAGTGACATCATCCAGAAGGGACACTTCCGGGGTCACCTGTGGCTCATCATCATCATCATCATCATCATCATAATTATTGTTATTATTATTTTTATTATTGTTGTTGTTATTATTATCATCATCATCATCATC
This sequence comes from Porochilus rendahli, assembly GCA_039654305.1. Taxonomy (NCBI): domain Eukaryota; kingdom Metazoa; phylum Chordata; class Actinopteri; order Siluriformes; family Plotosidae; genus Porochilus; species Porochilus rendahli. The sequence continues at coordinate 23,275,192 of JBCNYG010000013.1, read as the reverse complement.
ATCACCATCATCATTATTATTATAATTGTAAATGATTATTAGTAGTATCATTATTGTTAATATTATAAATAATAATAATTATTATTATTATTATAATCATCATCATCATCATTATTATTATAAATAAATTATTATTAGTAGTATCATTTTTATTACTATTATAAATTAAAACGGTGGCATAGTGGTTAGCACGTCCGCCTCACAGCAAGAAGGTCCTGGGTTCGATTCTCAGCTCGGGCGTTTCTGTG
>JBCNYG010000013.1:23179946-23196173 GCA_039654305.1 Porochilus rendahli | reverse complement strand
ACATCACGGCCCGAGCTGTGCTCTCTCTCTCTATCTCTCTCTCTCTCTCTCACACACACACACACACACACACACATTTATGCATGTGAGCGTTTAATTTAGATTAATTAATTACATAGCATGTAATTAATTAATTAACAGCCCTATTTAATATTAATACACATTATAATATAGGCTATATTACAATATTACCACATTATTCATTTATTACTTAGGCCAAAAACTGATATGATGTTTCTGTATCTATTTCCTTATCAGTAATAAAGTAATATATGTGCATCATTTGATATAATTTAACATTTAATATATTATTATTGTGTCTGGGACTGGGAGTGTATGTAAAGCAGAAAATTCTAAATGTTCAACAACAACAGACTCCCACAGAAACACAATGAACTGAGAGCACTGCAGGTAACACAGACTGGCAAACGAGTAGAAATATCAGAGCTGAGAGCTGAGGAAGGTGAGGAAAGGGCACAATGTGGATAGACTGACTCATGGATGAAGAGGCTGTTCTGACTCTACCAACAGTCCTCCAGACCGTGGACAAGAGTGTTTGAGCACTGGGCAGTACCCACAAACCATTTTTTATGGTGGATTAAGGACATGAAATGTTTCGATGAAATGTATTACAGAAATGTATCAATGCCTCTTATATACTGAAATGAGATCAAACAAAAAACGCATTAAAGAAATTCTAACAGAAATTATAAATAATCTCATCTCATCTTCTTCCACTTATCCAGGGGCCAGGTCGATTTTGATGCAAACCATCCATGCACAACAGGAATCCATGGGAGGTGTGAATAATTGTGTTTGTTTTGGCCCTGAACAGTAAAGACTGTTCAGTGTGTGCATGTCACAATGATATATAAAAATTACTCCACAAATATGACTTGTACAGGAGCATGGCAAGAAAAAAGCCACTTTCCAAGAAATGCCACATCAAGCCAGCTTGAAGATTTGAGAGACTAAAAAATTGAAGATATGAGACCAAAATTGAACTATTAAAAGACTCGCATGTAAGCGATAGCTGCGAAATAATGCAACGTCGTTTTCAGTTGGTTTCGGCTGAAAATACCACCATTATGCTCGAAATGCGGTCTCTTTAAAAACCTTTGAATATCTTCGAATATCCAAAAGTAAAATCTATTAATTCTAATTTTGCAGCAAAACTTTGCACAGATTCAAAAACATCACGAATACAGATCACTTACCTCGAATACAACCATTTCCGAAAATCTGCGACTTCCAGTCCGAGTTTATTCCATTTCTGACTAAATAAATCTTGCTTACGGAAGAAGAGATTGCTTACGTATGAGTCCGGTCTAAGCCTCCATACCAGACAGTACAGGAAAGCAATACGCCTTAACATCTAAAGGACACCATGTAACATGTAATTATGCAGTTTATTTTTTGTTCTATAATCACCAAAATTCTACAAACATTCATTCATTCATTTTCTAAACCACTTAATCCTAATTAGGGTTGTGGTGAGGCTGGCACTAATTTCAGCCCATTCAGGGGGCAGTGTACACCCTGGACATCTTACCAGGCAATCACAGGGCCTATTCTATTAACAAGGTTTTGTTATTGCATAATCGGTTAATCCTGCCACATAGGCTATATTTTGTATTGGGTGAAAAGTTGGACAGGGAACTGGACAGTTCATGGCTGACACTCATGGCTGATGCTGGATTATTTTGCCTTGTTTCAGATTAAATATAGAACACTGACATCAAAAATCTTCTACTGCTTTACTCTCCAATAGTTACACCTACAGTAAAGCATGGTGGTGGTAGCATCATGTTGTGGGGCAATTGTCAAGATTAACGGACAAATTAATAAGACACAGGTCTACCAAGGTCCCTCAAGATCATCACGATTCCACCAAGTTCCCTCAAGATCACGATTCGATTCCACGAACCCCCATGCTCATCACGATTCTCTCAAAATGTGGAGATCATAGGCATCATGGCCCCAGTGTAAACCAAGAGTTACTAAAGGTAACATTCTACAATGTAGCCACTGACTGAGCTGATAAAGGATAGAGAGAGAGAGAGAGAGCACGTGGTGAACACATTAACTAAAGAACTGATGAAGCAGGTTTTATTTGGAGCTTTGATTTTTAATACTGAAAATTCATTTATAATGCATGTGACATTTAAAATCAGAATAATCAAAAGCAGAGCCAACACCATGATAACTCAAAAATATTTTACACTTAAACAGAAATAATTGACATTTGTCTGTCAAAAATTAACCATTATAGCACATCGAAACTGAACTGAAAGGCAGAAAAGTGCCATAGTGTTAAAATGATCAAGATGCTCCAAAAATTAGAGACCAAAAAAAAAAAAAGCTGATTTCAAGATAATAAACTATTACATGATGGAGGGATGTTCAGTCTAGGTTCTGACAAGATATTGCACAAGTGTCAATACGGTAAATCTTAGATCAACAATATAACAATAAACACCTGCTACTTCCTGGAATTACAGATTTATATATATTTAGTTTTAAAGAATACATTACTTTCCTCAACAGTGCAACTTCTAAACTGGTCAGGGCATTCGGTAAGTGAATGTGTTTTAGCGACGACGTATTGCGACGGTGTATTAAGTGTCTCTGTGGAGTGAAACCCTTTTCTGATCCCTCTTGGTTTTCCAAGGTGCATAAAACTTTCCCTTTGACTGCTGTGTCTCCTGTGCCAGCACGAGAGAGGATGGCAGGCATTAAAACACAACTACTCTGTGTGTTTGACTCTTTTCTCCTGAAATGAGCACAACTCGAACACCTGAGGGCTTGGTGAAGTGGCTTTCCTGATATGTGAAGACCGCGTATAGTGCAGTTACTACAGTGAAATGTAAAACACTTATGGCACAAAAACAAACGTAAGAGAATTTAGCATTGATCCCTAAGAGGACACTGTGCTCTTCATGATCAGCAGGATGATGCTCAAACCGTCATTAACACCATCAGCACTGAGAGACATGTGGACATCCCCTGAGGGTGTCAGTAATCCACAGCCAGCATGGACAGGAGAGTCTCAGTAATGTTGTTGGAAATCTATTTGAAATAAAAAGCCTTGCTCTGCTGTCTCTATCACGACCTAAAGGAAGCAGAGACTCGTCGTCTCATCGGAGAGGAATCACTTGTGGCGGCTGAAGATCTTCTTGCTGGAGCTCTTGTCGGTGGTGCTGAGGCCGATCAGCAGCCGGGCCTTCTCATCCTCCATCTGCTGCTGCAGGCCGCTGTCACTCTTTCCATCCGCTGCCCTTCCCCGAGACTCAGAGGCTAAGGCAGGCTTCAGACGCAGCTTCTCCTTGATCATCTGTCCAGTAGAGAAAAACAGGTAGGGATTAAAACAAAAGCACAAACACTTCATTGCATTTAATTTTACACAGCCATTTCCTGTAATGTGTGTGTGGGTTTTTAAAAAAAATAAAGTTAATGCTAATTAATATCAAAACATGCATTAAGGAAGGAAAATAATAATAAAAGATCTCATAATCAAGTATGGCCCTAAATCTGAATGGCCCAAGTGTGTGGATTTCTGTTTGTGTCAGTGTTAGTCGTGTAATACACTGAGGAACCTGAAGTCAGTTCGGATTGGCTGACGGATGGATCCATGTTTGGTGATAATAATTCGACTGGCAGCAGCAGGCTGTGCTATTGAGTTACCCAGTACAACCAAAAACCTGTACTTGTAAAAATCGTTGTCATGGTTGCGATGTGCTTCGTGAATGAGCCGCTTTAGAAAGTGGGAAGGTACATTAGGCCCCGTTTTCTCATCAGAACTTTTTTGAAAACCTAAATGAAGCACACGTTTTTTTTTTTTTTGTTTTGGTTTTTTTTTAAATACAGAAATGAAGTGACTGTTGAGGCCCAAATGCTTTTAAAGCTAAATGTAGCTAAAGTGACTTCCAGCAATTTGTTGAGGAGATTTTTGAATACATAAGAATAAATAAAAAGAATCTTTTAGAAGTACTTGTTTATTTTAATGTTCTGCTTCACAACGCTCAATAGATGAGCGGTCTTTTACCTAAACATTTAACATGTATTAAACTCGAACACCTGTCTATAGAACAGCAGCCTTGCAGTTGAACACTAACTAGCATCTAACACTAAATCTCGCCTTCTGTGTTGTTCTTACGTTGTCTGAGGCGTTTTCCAAGGTTCTGAGTGTGGAGGGAAACATTTTTTTAATTCAGCCTTTACACAGAAGGTGTTATAGACTTTTTCCACCCACATGTCACGTTATTAAGATTCAGAAATATTATTATGAGGGACCCACACTGATATTTCACACGTTTTTAAAATGGACTTTCTTAACCTTTTCTGCCGTAAAGCTTTTTTATTTATTTTAAATAGGAAGGCTGATCATTTCCCATGTGGCTCCAAACTGTAAATGCTAACGCAATAATCATGTCTGGGTATCATTACCTGGGCAACCAGAGCTTTTCGACTGTCTCTTTTCACAGCCATGGCAAAATCCAGCCACGTCCATGTGTTGTTGTGATACTCTAAACAGGGCAGCACCAGGTTCAGGTCCTTCCAGTCAACACTGCTCTTCTCACCCTAAATACATGCAAAACGGAGCAGGAGGATACTGGACATTGTTTAACCAGGATATTAAGTTACAGTGATAAAATAAACCAGAGGTTCAGTGGAACACTCACCTTGTAACTGACACAAAGGGGAACTTGAGGGATTTTTATATAGATGAACGAGTTGTTCATCGCAGCTCTTTCTTTCATTTTATCGATGTCATCTATAGGATGCTGAACAGAAAGCAAGCGACATAGTTTTAGTCTCTGCTTGTTTATAAAGACTCACTCATCACTCACTCATCACTTATTTGGCGAAGGGTCACAGTGGAAACTGGAGCCCATCTCAACTGACACTGGGCGAAGGCAGAATACGCCCTGAACAGCTCGCCAGGCAATTGCAGGGCAACACACAACCATTTACACTCACATCCACACTTAGGGGCAATTTGGAACAGCCAATGAGCCTAATGCACGTCTTTGGACTGTTGGGGGGAAACTGGAGTACTTGAAGGAAACCCATACAAGCACAGAGAAAACATGCAAACTCCACATTGAAACACTCGAGCCCAGGAATCGAACCCAGGACCTTTTTGCTGTGAGGCAAACGTGACAACCGCGACGCCACCATACCGTCCATTCTTAAAGACGTATAAATTAAATATTTATTTCAATCCACAGACCAAAGTTAAAAGGTTAGGAACTTGTTGATGCAGAATTATACAGAACAAATGTGAGTCTGACCAGCGCACAGCTATCTCAGGAATGTAAACTGACCAAAAGTGAATGCTGTTGTGAAATGAGAAAAGGGGACGTTACCTCCGGTGGTTTACGGAATGACCGCCGGACCCCTGATGCACGATTTATCCCCTGCGTGACTCCTTTACTCGGGCCCAGCCCCCCTATAGAGTCCTCAGATAGCTGCCGTGGTTTTACAACACCTGCATTGAGAGAGAGAGAGGGATTTGAGAAGCTCGGATTGTGACCCTGTATATCAAGACCATCTTCACTCAGTGCCAATAAACTGAACTTAACTGCCACGTCTGAGCTATCGGCGTGTGACCTTGGACTCAACCATTAGAAAACCAAGATTCCCAAAGTGCTGTAGAACTAAAAGTAATACTTACCATATTAAACGTAAATATGAACACATAACAGTAATTCTGACAAGTTGTTGCAGGAAATACAAGCGCTGCTGGGCCTTCTTCTGGACAGTGTTTATGTGGGACAACCGCTTTACAGGACTTAAAATGGACGTCCCACATAAACACTGTACAGAAGGCCTAGCAGAGCTTGTATTTCCTGCGACAACTCAGGAAATCTAAGCCGTCAAAAGAGCCGATGATCCCTTTCTACACTGCCATCATACAGTCTACCCTCTGCACGTCCATCACTGTCTGGATTGGATCGGCCACTAAACTGGACAGGATCGGACCTCGACGGACAATCAGGTTTGCAGAGAGGATCATCGGGGCCGTCCTGCCCTCCATGGCAGCTAGCATGTCTGCAGACCCCTCGCGTCACACTCAACCTGTTCAAACTCCACCCATCTGGAAAGCGTTATAGAGTAGACAGCACACAGCGACAGCTTCTTCCCCATTCTATTGCGCTGTTGAACTGTAAAAAGTCACAGAGCGTCAGGAAACCACTGTGAAATAACCCTCTGTACACATATGTTTATAATCCACTACCCTACCTCATTATCACATGATCCTGGTTAGCACTCAGTGGCAATGATAAATTCTGCATTACACTATTCTGCACATTTCTTTTTTACTATATTTTCCTTAGAGTCTTTTTATCTGTATCTGCCCAAATATTTAAAAACCTACATAAATGCTTCTCTGTACAGTGAGTGACTTAAACCGAAGTCAAATGCCACGTCTGTGTTCACAAACCTGGCAAAAACAGCTGGTTCTGATTCTGACCAGTAAGCAGCGTTACACACAGAAGAGCAGTGAGTGTAGTTCAAACCTGTGGTGACCATGCGTAACTTATCCTCCTCGTCTCCAACTTCCTCCTCCTCAACATTTCTTCCAGGGAAGAAAAATCCCATCATTCTCTTAAAGAACTGGTACATCAGCTGGATGGTCAGTGGGACCACATTGACCTAGTCGTTAAAAGACACTTTAACGTGGTGCAAAGGTTAACAGAGTATTTTGCACTGCTCAATGGCTAGAATTTTATCCAAATGACCTCGAAATGCTCTTTAACAGAAATCCCGCCTACAGGTGGACGAACTTTGCTGAAGATGCGGAGGGCGAGCTGTCGTCCTGATTGACAGGGGCTCTGCGGACGTAACACCACCTACAGTGCAAAACAGTTGTGCAAAGAGCCACTTCACCATTTCACTCACATTTAGAGCACTCTCATGCACAATCACATCACTTCATATGTGGGATAAAATAGATTAGAATATACTACATTGGAACAGTGCGATCTGATTGGTTCACTATCACTGGATTGAAAACATTATCCTGAGTGGATAATGCTTGAATCAAAATGGACACTCACAGTTGCTCACTTGGAGAAAGCAGCAGCATCATTACCATAAAAATCATATTTTAGTTTGGCTGTCTTGTGTTTCTATCATAGTATATACATAATATAACGATTTATTAACTGCCTAAAGGCGGAGCTCCCGACAGATATCTCTGCTGTTTGTGGCTGGTGAGAACACGGAGTTTTCTTCAAAGATTGCACCTTAGTGTATCATGAAGGTGGGCGTGAGCACATCACACTAAAAACCAATCAGAACACCATCAGTTTTCAGATGTCCATACCCCCAGCATGCACTGTTGCGGTCTGAAACCCAAAATAAAAACGTGTTTAAGGGTTAATGTATAAAACTATCTCCGCTCTACATGAAGTGGGAATGTTTGCATTCAGCTCAATTCTTTGAGTCCTGTAAAGGACAGGCTCATGGACGAGAAATGCGGTGACAGACCTCCCCATCTATTCGGGCGCCCATCAGCATCTAGTCAACAATAGATTTGGCATAAAAACTTTGAATGAGCATAAAAACACACCATCACATGGTAGCAGTTAATTTATATTATGTGTGGTGTATACGAAAACTCTAAATGAGTTTAAAAGGCACACAGACCTCACCTGACCTGCCTCTGTCGTGGTTCAAATTTGTAAGAATAAAGTATTAAAATTTTGATTTAGTATGTTTTTATGTTCCCGTGCAGTATATACTACTTTATAACAATTATTTGCTTTAGGCTCAGTGGGTATCGTTGAATGAAATAGTTTCTTTGACGTTCTGTGTCTGGGATTAAGCGACATCCACCTTACCTTCAGCACATAATTGTTGAATAATGTCGGCAAATGAGTATACACGAAAGCACAAACACACAGAGGAATGAAAATGTAGAACTGAAACCAAGCAAATAATAGCAAAACAGTAATTCCGGCAAGCGTTTCTGATCAGGGACATGATGCTATGCACACTCTAGGACCAAAAGTATGTGGACAGCCGATCATCACAAGGATATGCGTTTTTAGAATCCCATTTTAGATTGATTATAATGACCTCAACACTTCTGCTAAGGTGGATTAATTGGGGGATTTGTGTTTATTCACCCACAACAGCATTTGTGATGTCAGACAGGGATATTACATGTGCTGGTCAGATGGCCATAAACTTTTGCCTACAAAGTGTATCTTCTATGAAATGGGAAGGGTGGCTGGTGAACATACTCAATACTATACGTACCCTCACATGCTGCACAAGAGAGACCATGTAGAAACGTTACAATATGAATCGACAATAGAAGATAATAAAAGGGTTATTTCACAAACAGGGTATACTTTTTGGGTCCACAGTAGCTCAAAAAACTAAAACTTAATAGCTTTCGTACTTTGTTGTTGCTAAACAACACCTTATGACACTGGCAAAATTTGTGCAAAGTATCAGAGCTACAGGTTAACTGATGTGCACATACAGGATGAAAGTAAAAAAGGTACAGGTTCTCAGGAATATTTTCAAGTACTTTTGCTATTAGTATATTAAAATAAAGCATAAAAAAGGAACTTGTAGCTTTATTAAATATATACCTTTTTTGGTTTAAATAAAAATCATTATGGTGAATAAAATGAACTAAATCCAATTTTTTTTTTATCAAGAGTAAATATTACATCCCACACTAATGTAATATTTTAAATGTTAGAATCCAACATTTGTCTCCTTAAAATAGTTTCTCAGTTCAGTTCAGTTCAGATTGCTAGTAGAACTCTTGCAACAAAAGTTGCGTTAGTTACTGTACATGAAAGCATATTTGAAATGTAATACATGTACATGAATGTATTTCCATCAATCTATAAACAAAATTACATTTATATTTACAGGTCAAACTTGAAAAAGTAATATATTGTGCAAATTTTTTCAGTTATTCAACTTCAAATGTGAAACCAATATTTTACACAGACTCATTACATGCTTTTATTTGTTAGAATTTGAATGATTATGGCTTACAAAAAAACCCAAACCCAAAATCTCAAAAAATTTGAAAATTGCGAAAAGGTTCAATATTGGCTCAACGTGTCACCCTTTAATCATCTAATTAATCCAAAACACCTGAAAGGGTTCCTGAGCCTTTAAATGGTCTCTCAGTCTGGTTGAGTAGAATTCACACTCATGGGGAGGACTGCTGACCTGACAGTGCAGTAAACCATCATTGACCCCCTCCTCAAGGGTGCACAAGCAGCAGGGATGACCCCAGCCTTGAGAGGATTGTCAGGAAAAGGTCATCCAAAACTGTGGGGGAGCTTCACAAGGAGTGGACCGACGCCGGAGTACATCAGTGTCGTGTTCCTCTTGTCAAGTCACTCCTGAACACCACACGTCAGAAGCATCTTACTGGGCTAAAGAAAAAAAGAACTGGTCTGTTGCTCAGCGGTCCAAAGTCCTCTTTTTCTTCCAAATTTTGCATCTCATTTGGAAACCAACGTCCCCGAGTCTGGGGAAGAATGGCGAGGCACACAATCCAAGATGCTTGAAGCCCAGCGTGAAGTTTCTGCAGTCTGTGTTGATTTGGGGAGCCATGTCATCTGCAGGTGTTGCTCCACTGTGCTTTATTAAGTCCAGAGTCAACGCAGCCATCATCCAGGACATAAGAGCGCCTCATGCTTCCTTCAGCGGACAAGCTTTATAGAGATGCTGACTTCATTTTCCAGCAGGACTTGGCACCTGCCCACACTGCCAAAGGTACCAAAACCTGGTTCAGTGATCATGGGATTATTGTGCTGGATTGGCCAGCAAACTCACCTGACCTGAGCCCCATAGAGAATGAGACAAAAAATGCAGAAGAGCTGAAGACCGCTATTGAAGCATCCTGGTCTTCCATAACACCTCAGCAGTGTCACAGGCTGATAGCATCCATGCCATGCTGCACTGAGGCAGTAATTCATGCAAAAGGGGCCCAAACCAAGTACTGAGTTCATATGCATGATTATACTTATGAACATATATAAAATATCTGAAATATTTCACTTTGCAGGTAATGTCTATATAATATATTAATTTCACATTTTAAATTGAATTACTGAAATAAACAAACTTTGCACAATGTTCTAATTTTTCCAGTTTCACCTGTATATATATTAGCTTCAAGAGCCCATTTGACGTTTTAATAATTCAAATGCAGATATGTGAGTCAAAACAAAAGTTTTTAACCTCGATCTTCTTTAAAACATCAAGTCAACAAACATTAAAACTTATACATGTGAAAAAAATGTACAAATGTTGTTAAATATTTCTGTGTGTCTGTAAATCTTTTCCGGAGAAGAAATTTGTACACATGACATGCAAGCACACGCTGGTAAAGAATTGACAGTATTTTAAAATCAAAGCATACCCAGCACATCAAGTAAGCACGTCTCATGCAACAGCATCAGTGACAATCACTGTGGATTTCTGGTGAAGCCTTTTTTTGACAGACATACTTATCAAGCTGATGTGACGCTCTGTACGCCAAGCATTTCACATCCTGAATAATCTTTCCCTGCAAGCTATGCAGCACTATACTGCTTCAGAAAAAAGAACCGATATGTAGGGTCTAATTTCCGGAAAAGGCATTTCTGACGGACAAAGGATCCTGACAGCCACTTAGACTATAAATAGATCTTACACGCCGTAGAATATCTTTCCAAAGTGAATAACAATACACTTCGAAAGTGAAACTGAGCTAGTGATTAGGAGTACAATTCTGAATTTAACCAGTTAAAAGCTAACGACTCTTATTACAGTAGAATGAATTGAGGAGGGTAGAAAAATCCGTACTGGGTCAAAATGTGAGCAGTATGTTACAATAATAGAAATTGTTATTATTAAAATATATTACTAATGTGACTGGGACTAGTGTCTGTGTGTGTAACAATTAATAAGACACAACATAAAGTATAGTAGGTGTCTACTTGCAGGGTTAATAAAGTCTTACTTTCACACACCACACACTCCTCTAGTTCTGTGTCCTAAAGCTTCAGATCAAAGGGACAGTGTGTTGTTCATGTGGGTGTATGAACACATTTCACAGTACCTTGTATGCAGCGTTGGGAAGCAGATTATTCATCGTGAACCAGCCGAGCTCCAAGAGATGTTCTGCCGTGTCATCAGATTTGTTCAGCTGTTGGAAGAGTAGAAATTAATTTTACTACTGGAGATGTCTATCTCCAAAACTCTGAGGACTTGCTCTGACCTTCTCCTTTGACGATTCCAAAATTTTTAAACGCAAAATATTGATTATCAGTGTGATCGAGTAGTCGGGGTGAAAAGTTTTCATTCTTATGGTAAACACTCTGGAGACACAGACTGGTTGAAAAAGGGTTCTATTTATGAACTCTAATAAGGCCAAAAAGGCTGTGATATTAATTAAGCATGAAAAACAACTACATCAAACAAAAACAACGACAATAAAGAAGAGAAAACAAATCATTTATCAATACCGAAAACAAACATGACTTCCTTTTTTTTCCATGACTACTTTTAGGCTAAGTGCTCTCGTGAGCATCTGCTCTCTTGGCCAGCCCCCTAATGAATGAAAGAACGCTGCTTAAATCTCTCTTGAACACTCCCTTGAAATTGGACTAAACCAACATAAACAAGTCTTGGGGGTGTTCTGAGATACACTGTCAAATCGCGACAAACCAACCTGTTGCCCATAATAATGAACATCATCCTTCCATAACGATACTTGTACTAATTAACTAATTAATAACATACTCAATAACAACATTTCAGCTTAAACAACTAACTAAGGTAGGACCGAAAAAACAATTCGGAAACTATTACACACATTTAAACAGTGGAAGTATGGAGCCTCGCACTTTTAAAGAAAACAAGAAAGTGATAATGGAGAAATGACTGAAAACCAATACAGCGATGTTGTCAAAGTGCAAATGTAAATCCTGATAGGGATGCAGAAGTAGTAAGATGACCTCATGGTTATTGAGAAACAACACTTTACAAACTACAGACCGCAAATTCAGGGTAAGCCTTCAAACACAAAGAATGTTCTTTGTCAGCACGCCGCTGCGTGACAATCAGCTGTTTGCAATTTTGATGATTTCGCCACTGCAAAGTCATGAAAATGTGCTTATCTACAAGGATGGATGTAATTGGTAAGTGCTACTGCACGTGCATGGCAAAAGCTGTGTGCTGTCTCTACCTCGACTCCGCATTTACAAACTTTACAAACACATCGCTAGATACGATGAGCGAAAACAACACTTTACTGCTTTTAAAATGTAAACATTTTTTGACGGACTTCAAGAATAAAGTCATAATATTACGAGAATAAAGTCATAATACTACGACAATAAAGCAGGTGCACTGCAGGTGTACTGCCGGCGTCGGAGACGCCATGCTCGCCGGAGCTCGACTCCCTCTGGATCCAAAATCTTAATTATCAGCCAGATTGTTTATTGAGAACCCTCAGAACCCCTCTGAATGGCCTGCTGATGCATCCATCTGTAACCCTGCAGTCGACCAGTTACAGCCATTTCCCCTCCACAAACGCAGTGATTTCATCTAAGTCCGCCTGGTTGTTTCTGCGGAATAAATGCACTTTCTTGCAGATTCCGAATACTAATAATAATGTGGTGCTGATGTGCCAAAAGTTTAAATATCTCCTGGTTTGTGAAACCTGTTGAAGGTTCAACTTCACAAAATGCTCCACAGACAAACAAACCGCCATACTCTGGTGATTACAATACCCCTGCCAAATCTCTGTTTTATCGTGGAGGTAATTAAGGAGATGGCTTAAGGTGTCCAAAATTCCTGAATCTTTTCACAACATGATGTGCTGTAAATTTTTAAACACCTGGGTGGCACGGTGGTGTAGAGGATAGCACGTGACCTCACTGCAAGAAGGTCCTGGGTCCGAGTTCTGGAATCGGGTGTTACTGTGTGGAGTTTGCATGTTCTCCCCGTGCCTGTGTAGGTTTCCTCAGGGTACTCCTGGTTCCTCCCCCAGTCCAAAGACATGCACATTAAGCTAACTGCCTCTTCCAAATTGCCCCTAGGTGTAAGTGTAGTCCCTGTGATGGTCTGGTGAACTGTTCGGGGGTGAGATAGGCGTCAGCCTCCCCAGCGACCTGACGTTCAACAAGTGAGTGAGTGAGAGAGAGAGAGAGAGAGAGAGAGAAAGAGAGAGAGAGAGAGAGCGAGCGAGAGCGCACAGGTTGTGCGGTCCTGTGTTTTTTTTACTGATTAAAAATTCTCTCATAAATTTTATGCATTTCCGGAACTCAGTTTAAACTTTGTATTTACAAAGTAAAATTAAGTTGGTCTGTGAAAATATAAAAAATTTGCACTTGACCAATTTTAAGCTTAAGTTTGAAGCTTTACGAGAATGACTAAACCACAGATTTGGTCTTTATTTTTGTATTTTGGAAAATCCCAAGATTCCTGAAATTGCTGTTTGTATTTCTGCCAGTACATAATTATTCCGTTTATAACTCCATAATAACTCCATTATTTTCACATGGTAGCTTTCCTTGATTCACCTGCTCAGACACATCACCAAATCACAGAAGACCACGCTGAAGAATTCATTTTAATTAATTTTAATTTATTTATTTTTTGCGCTTACCCTAGATTATTTTCAGACTGGTGCATGAATAAGTGGTGCAGAGAGTAAGAAGCGTAGTGAGATGATGATGAGGATGATTCGTTGACTTTATTTCAGACTGCTGTGAATTAATCTGATAATCAAAATTCCTATTGAATTTAACAATATATATTTTTATAAGATTTCCCTAATCATACTAAGAGTGCATTCACATATGCATCGTTTAGTCTGCCTGGTGCATTTTTCCCTTTCAGAATTCGGGTTCAAACCAAACGGGCCGAGGAGAGTTCAGTCTTGTTCCGATTAAAATCAAGTGTGATTGGAGCCGAGTGAGAGTGATTCGAACCTGAACGATATCTTCTGTAAATAGTGAGCGTACCTTGCTGTACATGAACCTCTGCAGCTCGAGCTCAGCGATGCCCAGCTGGCCGTCCTCCTCGGTGAGACACCAGCGCGCCTGAGCAAAGTAGATTTCGGTACGACGTACCACGCTCACGTCTTCCGGAGGTTTGCGCAGTTCCAGCTTATTGGCCCGCTGCAGCTGGAAGTCTTTAAAACATCTGCAAAGACAGTGCTTATTTCAGTTCACTTTTTGAACTACGGGAACAAGGACCATTGTTTTTTTCCCACCCTGACAATCATGCTGCTCATCAAGAACCAATGGACACCCACCTGATGAGGATGTTGAGCTCCTCACTTTTCATTTGCAGATCAGTCTTCTCCTGATTGAGCTGGTTCTGCAGGCGCAGATTGATGTCAGAGAGCTCATCTCCTCTTAATTCCTCCGACTGGGACTGCAGGGGTTCAAGCACACGTAAACATAATGGGGAAAAAAGCCCTAAAGAAGCATTACCATTTAAAAAAGATCATAACCAAACATCTATAGTCTCATAATGTTTAACCTTATCACAAACACTCCAGATAATTCACTCGTCATCACTCATTTGCTGAACCACTTTATCCTACTAGGGCCACAGGGAGGCTGGTGCCTATCTCAGCCGACACGGGGCGAAGGCAGGGAACACCCTGAACAGCTCATCTGGTCATTGCAGTGCAACAACACACACTCACACTTGAGGGCAATTTGGAACAGCCAGTTACCCTAATGTGCTAGTCTTTGCTTTTGTGGGCAATTTGGAACAGCCAGTTACCTTAATGTGCTAGTCTTTGCTTTTGTGGGCTTTCTCTGGGTTTTTTCCTCCCACAGTGCAGAGGAAGAACATTCAAACTCCATACAGAAATGCCAAAGACTTTGACTCAAACCCTGGACCCTGCTGCTGTGAGGCGGACGTGCTAACCACTACGCCATCGTGCCGCCCCCAGATAATTCAGTGAATCTCAAACCTGACCTCAGGAGCCACCACAAACCAAGACCTCACTGAAAATATAATCCAAGTCTAATTTGAGTAACCCTGAACTACAGCCAACCAAAACACAACCATCTGAAGGGGTGATATATTTAGACGCTGACCCTTATGTTGGAGTAGATCTGCTTCTCGAGTCGCCGGATCTGGGCCACGTGCTGGCGAACAGCTTCCTGCAGGTGTAGGATGCTGCTGCGCTGCTCCTCGGGATTGCTGGAGATCTCCAGCTGGAAGCGCACACGCTGCTTCTTCTCGCTGTGCTCCTGTGAATCAAAGTGTGTTTTAGAAAGTCCGTCTTTTTCGACCCAGGAGATTTCCTGACTACCTGCAAAACTTCTCGAACCTTGCGCCTGGGTTCCACGTGGAGCAGAAGGTTGTTGACTATATCCAGAATCATGGCATACTGCACTGGGTTGGTGGAAATCTCCAGATCATTATGAATAAGCGTGAAGGTATCCACTGCACCTGGAATACAAGCTTGATTTCAGTACGGCCGCAATACAGCACAGAGTTTTAGCAATGTTTAGCCACGGTGTGATAAAAATAAATAAATAAATAACAGTCCCTACCAGCCTGCTTCTTAAGCAGATCCTCTTTTTCATGCCGGTCACGTATCTCTGTAGGTTTAATCTGTGTAGCTAGCTCTTGGTCGATATCGTGACTGTAGCCGATGTAGTACATGCGGCAGCTGCAGCGTGAGATAATACGCTGGACCTGCTGGGTCTCCTGCACATGGGATGGCTGGTTCCAATCTAACACACATAGAATATATCCACACGTTTTCTCACTGCATACCGCAAACACTAATGAGATGCTACTCAGAAGTGAAAAATGGGGAAAAACAAAAAACAAAACAAAAAAAGCTTGGTAGCTGCTGAGAAACTTAACCAAATGTTGCACATAGATAAACTCAACTAAAATTAGGCTCAAAATGCCTAGTAAAATGTTAGAAAAAGTATAAAAAAAAAAGTACTGAAGCCCTTGTGAAAATGAATAGAACATTATACGATTATATAAAAACATATTTACAACATTCATTCATTCATTCATTTTTTAAACCGCTTATTCCTAATTAGGGTCGCGGGGAGGCGGCAATCATCTCAGCTGACTCTGGGCGAGGGCGGGGCCCACCCTGGACAGCTCGCCAGGCCATCGCAGGGCCATCAGTCACACAACCATTCGCACTCACACTCATACCTAGGGGTGATTTGGAACAGCCAATTAGCCTACTGTGCATGT
>JBCNYG010000013.1:23164914-23178629 GCA_039654305.1 Porochilus rendahli | reverse complement strand
TTTTGTTTTTCCGGTTTTTTTTTTTTTTTTTTTTTAGGAACTTTGAGCCAAATTTAGGAATGGACTCTGATTAATATTTTTGGAAGGCTGGAGTATGGCCCAAGTAAGTATGGAACCTATAGTGCAAGAACTTTTACTTACCTGTGGTGGTGCTGACCATCCCACCCACAGCCTGCCCGCTCTCCATCAGCTCCTGCACAGAGTCCAGGGTCCGCTGCCTGTGCTCCTCAATGTTTTTCACCTGCACATTCACAAAACAGGACTCCATTATAATGAACTAAAACTGTGTGTTTTTAGTGTCGCTCTGAAGACACAGCAGTACAGCTAAGGCAGGTATCAAACTCACCTCTAGCCACAGTTGACCATCTTCCTGTTCTGAAGGATTGGGTTCCATGGTGGCAAAGTACTGCATACAGTCCAGTGAGCAGGCCCAAGTGGTCTTCTGCTTTGGTGTATCGTTGTACCAAGCTGGATGATGCTCACACTGCAGCAACTGAGCCTTTGCAGCCGAAACGAGCACACACCCTGCCGTCTCAGTGCCTCGTAGCATCATCTAAGCATCAAAAAAGACAGAAAGGGCGAAACTGCTACAATCCAAACACAAGCTTATGGGTTTCCAAAAACCAGTAGAGATCGGTCTTCTACCTGACAGTTGACGAGCTCAATACACCAGTTGTGGTTATACACGTCGTCTCTTTGGCAGGCGGCGATTCCGCTTAGCTGGTCACTCACTCCAGCATCCTCTTCAGAAAACACCACGAACTTATCCGTCTCCTCAATCAGCTTCTGCAGCATAGAGGTGCCTGGAGGCCACAAATCACACACAAATTCAGCCTTAATGTGACATGATACGTTCACTTGAAATAAAAATCCAAAAACTAACTGTGCACCTTCATTCTGGGTCTTCTCGGTGCGACTGGAGGTAGGTACAATAGGGGTAGAAGGAGCAGTGTTTGAGGAATGCGTTGACATGGAGCGTTTAAGCTTCTTAGCTTGAAGTTGTGTGTCTATCCTCAGACCCTTCAGTGCTTCTGTGGACAGGTTCCTCTTCAGGACGGCTGCCTTCTTGTAGCCATCGTACAGCCCAAAGGCGATGTTCCTGTTGGTGGCAGTCCACGACGCACGCAGATGCACCAAACACAGCTTGTGCGTGTAGGACGCATTGCACTCGTCTTTGGAAATGACCTCCTGGTGGACACGAAAGTGATGACACCAAAATTCTTAAAACTGACAAATATTAACTAATAAAGAAAGACTTCTGTTACACCAAACATTAGTACATTTTCACCATCAGGTGGTTTTTACTTACATCTACCAAGTTGCACTTCGTTAAAATGCATTTGATTGGCCTATTTATAAAGGCTGCCAGTTGTAGTTCGCTCTACAGAGAGTGGCAAATTGCGAGAATCACATAGATGTGTCTGTTCCAAGAAGGCAAAATAATAGCAATAATAATAACAACAACAGTATTCCGGAACTAAACTACCAACTCCAATATAAACCAGCGAACTACTACATACATTACATTACATTTACATACTGCAGAAAGGTGTCTGCCTGTTTACATGAACGCATGGTACATGTACTAATACATACAATAACAAAAACACATTTTGATGAGCATGGATGTATACTACTGTATGCCTGCAAGCTTTAATACAGTTGGTTTTAATTCCCATTTAACTCATTTGATATCTTAAAAGGTTTTCACAAGCCTAAAACTACCCATTAAAAGAAAAAAGGATAAAGGCTTGCTTTCATTGAAACTAGGTACCCACAGTATGGCTAGCAGTAATTCCGAAATCTCAACTCTGCTGCATGTCTAACTCTCATGAGCGCCATCACCAACTGTCTCTCCATTCACAAGGTAACTGACCTAATTCAACTGACTCCAACTCTCAGTGACTGACTTCCCTCTGTTAATACTGTCCAAACACAGTTGGGAACAAATGATGTCATGGCTAGAAATTCCAGCAAATGCTGAATCTGCATATAGATAACTTCATACATACTACATACAGATTCACTCTCTGTTCCTCCAAAACCGAGAGTCTGAAGGATGTTGTCTCATGTCTGGCTTAATTTCAACCCTTTCCAAAATCTATGTTTTAGTCAAATCTTGGGTCTTGGGTTTGGTGTATATGTCTGCTTTTTATTTTGAAAGCATGCAAAGTCTATTAAATGTGCTACATAAACTAGAAGTTTGTTCTTGTCACAGAATACTAAGCGTATCCCCCCGGCTGGTCAATGGCACACTTAAGGCATTTCGAATGTGAATGTAACTCTCGAGTGAATACTTTCTGAAACCCTTGATAAATTGTAATTTCACACCACATTTTGCGCACGTCCAATATTTTTCACCAAGACCGTGCATACGGATCATTTACCTCAAATTTGACCAACTAATTCTGAAAATATGCAAATTCCAGTTCAAATTGATTCACTTCCCTACAAAATAAAATTTACTTTTACTTTCAGACAAGACTGCTTACGTGTGAGTCAGGTCTTAGTATCATGTTTGAAGACCTTGACACGATGTATAACAGGCGTGAACTGGACACCGATCTGACCAAAAAACAAACAAAAAACACCCTCTCGAGTGTTAATGGGCATCTTTGATGAACTGATCTCCGTGACCTTGAAAAATAGGTCAAGGTGTCCCAGTTTTGACAGGATGGTAGGGTGTGCTGTAGGGACCATTCAACAAAAATATAAAATAAATCCATAAAGAACTGTCATTGCTAGAGTGTTAGCAAGAACTGCCTATAGCAGAGGTGGACGTCTGTGAAAACAATATGGATGGATGTTTGAGGAGAATTTGACAAACATTTGACCGAATTCTGATCCCAATCATCTAAACAATATCTCAGTAGCACAGAACAGAAAAAGAAGTCACTATAACTGGGATGCTAGTCCACTGCATGTAGACTGGGATCTATGGTCTCACCTCCTCCATGCGGTTGCTTTGTCTCTGATAGCTGAGTGAAGACAGGCTGAGTAAATGGGTCTTCTTCACCTGAGCGTTGATCTGGGGGTCAGCTGTCTCGTCTGAACTAGAGGACATCAGGTGCACTGTGACCAAGGAGAGTTCGCTCACCATTTGAGTCACGTTCCATTCGGAGATGAGCCTCCTCATCACTGTACCCGCTACAGCCACACACACAAACACAAACACACACACCTTTACACACTGCATGTTTTCCCCTACAAGGTCTTCTCACCTTGTAATGAATCCAGAGAATAGCTCCAGACTTGTTTTAGATCTCCCCAAGCTCTCCCACTTTACCCCTGTATTGTATAGCTGTATTCTTACTGATGGCTTCCTGTAGCTGATCACTTCAGGTTTAAAACACTAACATTCACCCACAAAGCTAAAACAGACCTATCTTACAGATTAAGTTACATTCACTTGTCTCTAACAGGGTTTGATATTGATGGTACTTTTATACCCTAACCTACTGTACTAGGAAAATGTTCTACATTTTTTACTGAATGCTGTAAAAGTAAATGTTGGGTCTCACCCTGTGGTATCAGTCTTTGTGCTCCTCTGGTAAAAATATGACCCTTATTACACTCGAGTTGAACTCCCCGCTGCTGAGCAAAAGATGCCCAATAATGAACCTGTAAACAGCAGAAAATCATTATTATTATTACCCTCTGGTGTAACTTTACTGACTTGTGTCTTAAAATCCTTTTCTCTCTAGTTAATGAATCAGTGGTTGATCTAACATCCAATCTGAATCAGAGTTTTTTACTTATAATTTTAGTGTTCAAAAAAGCTAATTCATTCATTAAAGCTAAATGTCCTGCTTCATTATAAGGAAATTGGTTACATGTTATTAATGTTAAGAATATTTATTACACTGCAATTCATTTACATGTGTATTATTCAATAATTTCAGTGACTGGGCAGAAAACATGATTGTGTTCCTGAGCTAAAACAACACTAACGCTACCAAAAGCAAGTTTAGCTTTCATGACATATAACATTTATAAGAAAATAATTTGACCATAATTACCAAAGCTTTAGCAATATATACAGACCAGAGCAGATGCATTTGTAAATTAAAATCATGACAAGATTCACATATGCCATTGGCCAATTAGGATTTATACTTCTATTCAGCTTTAGATAAAAATATTAAGGAACTTCACAAATCGACAAATCTTCTGGGAAACCATTTCCAAACCACAGAATCTACCCTGAGCACTGGTGCAAACAACTGTATGCAAATATAAAAACACACCACAGGACTCCAGATGCTCCCGCCATAAGAACAATTTCATAATCTGCCAATCTAGAAAAATTTTCTCAGTTGGCTGCTGTGACCTTGAAACAAGGTCATGGTGACCCTATAAAGATACCTGAGCAGAATCCATTCCCCAAATATGGTGATCCTATGATCTTGAAACAAGGTCAAGGTGACCCACATACAATCCCACCGTATTTGCACTTGAGGGGGACAGACAGAACCCATTTCTACACCTCCTGCTCGGCTCACCTTCAGTGACGTAAATCTTATGCAACATAGACACTGCACCTCTCAGGCTCCTGAACGTCCAGGGATGGACGACACATTGGTCTGAACCCCAAGACAACAACCTTTAGTAAGTCTTCCAGGAAAGACCTTTGTCACCTGCACTGCTTATTTCCACTAGCATTGACAAATCTTATTGTTTAAAAAATTGATCAAATACATAAATAAAATAGGAGGTGCACAAAATCATTACTTTATGAAGATTCTGTGAAACTCTGCTAAAAATCCACTCATGTATAGGAGGAGTAGCTGAGAGACAATGGCAACCCTTTTGTGGAGCTGTGACAAAGTGCATGTTTTGATATGGGAAACCCCAAAAATTCTAGAGGTTCACTCAGAAGGCAAGGTACCTACACCAGGCACAAATGGATTACAGTGAAAAGAGCATTGATTAACCTGTCTAAGATTGCAGGCTTTCAACTCAAGTTGACAAAATTATTATAATTAAATGTCTCCCCCTAGTGGGCATCTACTGAACATTCACTTAGACATTATTTTCATTTACTTGACCTTAATCAAATTTTTTTTTACATCCCGATCCCATGCATGGAACACCTCCAAAATTTAATGGTTTGCTTCTTGTACCACACCCTAGATGTACCTTTGTACACTTTGGTGAGTGTGTGTGTGTGTGTGTGTATGTGTGTGTGTGTGTGTGTGTATGTGTGTATGTGTGTGTGTGTGAGTGAAAGACCTGCAGCTGGGGAAATGCTGCTGTGAAGGACAGCTGCTTGTAGTGCTGGCCGAGTTTCTTGCGGGCGGCGCGGAGGCTGTGGAAGAGTTTTCCTCTGCAGATGGGCCGTGACACACTGGTCCACGTGGCCCAGAAGTTCTGCATCCAGCGCAGAGTGCTGCTATACAGGAGTATTCTAGGCTGACATGGTTCTGGAAGCAGACAGACATACTTCAACACTATTTTATCATTAATGTCCTGTACTACCAGTGTGTGTGTGTGCGTGCGTGTGTGTGGATACAAAAACATTCCAACTGTGGAGTAACAACAAATGTATAGGCTGGAAACCTTCTATATAGCTCCTGAGAAATAAAACCAACCTGTGGAGCAGTTCTGGTTGAGGTCCATGGTGATGGAGAGGTTGAGGTTTTCCGAGCGGAAGGCCCTGTAGGAATCGTGTGGCTGTACTGATGTGACGTCAGCCACACTTTCTGCACTGCACAACATAACCGAGTGGTGGTCATGTGGGTTACCATGGCAAAGCCATTTCAGGTCCAGGGTCATGCACAGGTTGGGGAGGTGAAGGAAACAGATATCATCATATCTGGGGGGGGAAAAAAAAAACAAGAAGATATGATACAAAATGTATTTTTCGGAAAGTCTGTATTAGTGATGGATGCGCATTTATTACGCATTATTACAAATGTACATCATTCCTACATTAAAATCATCAGAGAAGCCTGTAGAGGTAAAACTGAAGCTATTGCAATTTTTAAACATCACACTTAGTTTTCAATATGAAAAAAGTTGATGCAGTTTATTACCCCGCTCATCTGAATACATCTGATTGGTCAATCACACTGTATTCATTTCTTTAATTTCATTTACTTTCCACTTTATCCTTTTCTAGCCTGCAAGGAGGCTGGAGCCTATCTCAGACAACTCTGGTGGTAAAGGTGAGGTAAACCCTGAATAGCTCTCCGGATCAGCGCAGGGCAACACGCACACCCATTCACACGTGCACTCACGCCTACAGGCAATCAAGAAGATCCAGTTAGCCTCATGTGCTTTAGTCTGTGGGAGGAAACCCACACAAACATGGGGAGTACATGCAAAATCCATGCAAAACCGCCTTCACTGGGCATGGGACTTGAACCAGGTACCTTCTTGCTGTGAGGCAGACGCGCTAACCACTACGCTAGCATGCCGGCCACACGGTATTCAGTGTTCTGTGATTCATTGCTGACATAAAGGACTTTTAAAACGCTGGGTTTAAGATTTTGAATTTAAAAACCATATTTTCCGCGCTATAAGGCGCACCTAAAAGCCTTAAATCATCGGCCGTGCGCCTTATAATCCGGTGCGCCCTAAAAAGGTCACATACTTTGAGGCAGTCCGAACATTGACATCCAAGTCACCCTTAAAGACAAACTGTCCAGGGTTCCAGTCAAAACTGAGCTTGTTCCACTCCCAGTGCATGTTCTCTGTAGTGTTGTACGGGTCCTGTAAAGGTTCAGAGAAATAACCCAGTGAACAAGGCAGCATTCTTAACTGCAACACAATACCACAAGTCTTGGGACAGGAAGTACCTCAGTGGCAAGCTGGTGCAGGTTGGCTTGTTCAATGTCCATGCGCCAGCGTCCATGAAGGAGCAACCTGCTTTTATCCCACCAGGCCAGAAGAGGAGAAGGGTCAGCGGTGGGTTTGGTCAGTAAATCCACTGCCTGGCCAATCAGAGTCCACGCTGGGTCCCAGCATGGCCCCCACACAATAGTATACAGTGATATGTTTGCTGAAGAAATGAGAAGAAAAGCAGAATACTGCGCTCAAACATTTCAGTGCATGTCGGGTACAGAGCGAAAACAAATAAATTGAAACTCACAGGTGACATCATAGTAGAATTTAAGAGGAGGCATATTCCGGTAAATAGCCACATCACCCCAAGGCTGGCCGAGTGAAACCAGCTCCTTGCGCCTTCCACGCGCCTGCCCATCCTGCTCTGTCCCAATGAGACGCCCCGACAGCTCCCAATCCCTAATCTCGAACAGGTATCGTGGGTAATCTCGGATCCTCACTGTGCCAAAAGTGAAAGAAAAAATTGCAGTTAACAAAAGAGAACGAGCCTGTAGAGATCCATAGACACACCGACACGAGTGTAAAAGTACTGACCCAGGAATGCATTAAGCTTAAATGAGACTGCACGGCACCACTGCACTACCAGAGGCAGACCTTCTCTGGGAAAGGGACTGATACCGTCCACCTCACAGAGCAGCTCCTGCATATGTTCATGCCCGTGCAGCGAATGATCAGCCAGTGCCACCAGATCCAATTTGGTCACACTCCACGTGAGCAGTGCCTTGCGCATTGGGGTGCTGGCATAGAGGCGGCGTGAGCGCTGGATGTAAATTTCTATGTGCTTGCGCTCCAGTGATGCGTACAGCTCCTCAATCTTGCGTGCCGGTAGCAGTTCACCGTGCATTCTGCGCAGCTCAGCCACTTTGCGGTCAAGCAGTTGTAAGCGTTTGGCACTTTCCTTGCTCTCATCCTTCATCAGCTCATAGTTGTCGCGCAGTTTGATCTCAAATACGTCATCCAGGAAGACGAATGAGAACTGGCCTACATGAAAGAGGAGATCGGGAGGAAGGCGCTCAGGTTCGGTGGAACCACTTCTGTGGAGGCTCTTCAGCCATTTCTGGGCACTCACCGTCTTGTCAAAAGTGCTGGAAAAGTTGTACTGGTATGGGAATTCAACAGTGAGCACGGGGAAGGAAAAGACCCAAGCCCGGTTGTGGGACGTCGTCAGAGACGGGAAGCGTTTGCGGTACTGCTGTAGCTCATCTGAATTAGCGAGCATGTTCACCTCTGGCTCAGAGAATGTAAAAATGTCATTGCCATCGAAGTTAAACACCACCTGAACGGACCTGAGGTGAGTGGCTCCCGGTTGCTTGGAAACCGAAAGAGCCTCCGCGCGCACAATAATGAAGTTCTTCTCTGCGACATATGCAGTGAGTTGGGCGCTGGCCAGAACAAAATACATGCCGAGGTTTCTTAAAGGAGAAGAGGGTGCCGTGACTTCTTTCTGCTTTATGCCTACTGCTGCATGCAGTGTACTCCAACAGCTGTGACTCTCACAGGCATGTTGATACAGAAACATGTGATCAGATGGTGTCCAGTGCAGGGACAAGGCATTTTCACTTTGTATCTGTACACAAAATATAAACAGGACACATTATTAAAACAAAGGGGAAACTGACTGAAACACTTAAATTTGTAGATTAGGTGCTTTAGCTGACTGACACATCCAAGTACATACACTTTGTCACATTGTAGTTGTAAATGTATTCTAATGGGATTTTATGTGATAACCCCACCCCCCACCCCCCGAGGTTGAAGGTCAAGCACCACCACCCCCCTGTCTTTTGCCGACTTTAATAGGTTTTCTTCCAAAACTGCCCTGTATTTAGCTCCATCCATCTCCCCATCAACACCGACCAGCTTCAAACGCCCAGCTGAAGAAAAGCATCCCCACCACATGATGCTGCCTCCACTCCAGAGTTTTTAGCTGGACTGGTTGCACTGAATTTTGTAAAGGGAGTAAAGAGGGCTGAACACAAATGCCCGCCACACTTTTTTAGACTTTAATTGTTAAAAATATTTAAAACCCATGTATAACTTTCCTTCCAATTCAAAGTCATGCACCACTTTGTGTTGGTCTATCACATTAAATCACAATAAAATTAAATAAAAAAGACAAGCAAAATAAAATGAGATTTTGATAACTTACAGTTACTTATTTCAACCATTACAGAGGCAGGTCATGTAAATGCCTTGCTTCAACCTGAGCTTCAGTCATTCAGAGTTTAGCACATACTACACCGAAACGCAAGTAAACCATGCTCTGTAAAGGTGTTTTTATAGTACATAAAAATACAAGAAAAACTAACTAAACCCAGATTTTTATGGTCAATTTTTCTATTTTAATCATGCTGTGTGCTGCAAGTAACCATGACAAACCTCTTTCCTGCTTTGTAAAAAAACAGCATTTTTATTATAGTCTTACTATCAACACTTTACTTTCATATTTTCATTTTCAAATGAAAAAATCGTTTTTAGAGAAAGTGCACTGCAAGGAGCTAGTGTCACTTCATTCATACCAGGTGTGATGCATTCTCCTCCGGACAGTAACATTAGGCCAAACCAATAACTGAAACCCTGTTCCTCACAGAACTTTCATTCCAAATGTTGTTCCTTTATACAGATTCAGTCTTGGATAAAATGATGGTAAAAAATCTAAACAAACATCCAGCATTAACTTTTAGCTTTCACAACTGCTCACAGTTATTCTATCCTATAACTGCTTCTAGCTGATATCCTAAGACTAGATTAACCAATCACAGCAATCAAATGCCAATATCTAGTGATCTAGGATAACATTATTCATCAATATATTACCCAGCCATCGTAAAGGTATTAAAATATTTAAAATAATTAGTACACCACAACGTAAAACATTTCCGTGGGGAACAAAGAGCAAGATGGAGTTATGTAAAACGGTCAGTGAGGTACCTCCAGAGTGTGGCTGTTGTTTAGGTAGATCACATTGAGGCTGCTGAGACTGAGAACAGGGCTGCAGGCTTGGTCTGAGGGGCAGCACGGCTCGGTGCTCTCGCTGAGGGACTTTAGTACAGACAGAGCCACACCTCGTACTAATACTCGTGAGCTCTCGGCAGAGCTGTTGGCTGCTACTTCATCCACCCGTAACACCACAGCCCCTACACCATCAGAAGCAGGGAGGATATAGTTATTAAGCTAACCACTACAGAAAAGTCACACCTAATACATGAAGCTTTCCAGCTATACTCACCTGCTACATTAGAAAGTGTGAACATGTTGACATCCTGCAGGCTTAGCTGAACTTTTAAAGCAAGCGGTAAGTGAGATGCGGACTCTTGTGTAGTGGATGACGATGATGGACCGAGGGAATTCTGAGCCTGGCCCAGTTTAAGGACGGAGAACAAACGAGAGAGGCAGAGAGCACAGGTTTCAGATAGCTCCGCCTGCAGGCCCTGCAAACTGGACTCCACACAGACGCTGGGTAAAGAACTGGAGTCTGCATTCTGGGAATTACTGTAGCTGCCCTGTCAAATCAGAGACAATAACCACAGCGCATGCTAATGAAAGTATCCCAGTGATATTATATTCCTTTCAGTGTAAAAGACTCCAGATCTAACAAGTAAAACTCCATACTAGTAGAATGTCCTAATTTTGGTTATTACTCATTTGTATGCCTCAAAATCCCTTAAAATATATCCTGAGTGATTTTGGATCAATGTATATAAAAATTTTTATTTTCAATTATCAATTCGGAACAGCCTGTCTTTGGAGTGTGGGAGGAAACCAGAGGGCCAGGAGGAAACCCACGCAAACAAAGAGAAAACATGCAAGCTCCACACAGAAACGCCTGAACCCTGGTCTTCAACCAAGGACTGTCCAGCTGTGAAGCACATGTGCTAACCACTATGCCACCATGCTGCCCATACACACAGAAATAACAAAACTGCTTTCCGGAGTCAAGGCTCACATACTGTCTTATGAAGTGAGTTCATTAGATGTTCTGCTAATTGGATGCATTTTCTTTATTTCCATTATGTTTGTAAAGCTGTAAAGAAAATAGTGGCCGGAGGGTCACAGCAAAGAAGTCCAGAAGTTCAACATAATGTTTTGGCATCCTAGCAACAATAAGCTCCTGAGATAACCAGTCTCCGAGTCAAGTTGTGAGGTTTTACTTTACCTGCAGTGTGAAGGAGTCCATGATGAGCGCCTCGCCCCAGACATGTTTTCCTGGTGGATGAGGAGCTTGCTGGATGTGAGAGCCTTGGCCTACCCTCCACCAGAAATGGTCCAGAGACACAGTCAAGTTTTCTTCTTGATTATTGGAATCCACAGAGTGTTCCAGTTCTGTGTGAAAGCAGGAACATTCACAATAAGGGAAAGAACATGGGTATTTGTTAACACATGAAGTTTAAAACAAGTACAAAAGCAAGTGCCATTACACTCAGCTATCACCCTTTCTTACACTCTTAATGCCACCTGACTGGCCTGTGGTTCATTTTCGGGTGTTGTTTTACATACATTTTCCGAGATACAATCTGCTTTTCCTAGCTAAAATCTGTTTGATAGTTTGCCTAAGCCAGTTTAAAAAGACTGCCGTTTCACTCTCGCGAGCATGTGAAATCACAAGAATAGGTCCTGAATTTGTCAGTTTGTATAAGGCAAGATAACGGCAAAAATAACAGTATACAGATATTAAACTAACAATTCAGATACAAACTAATGAACCTCTGAATAAAATAAAACTAGGCATATGTGCACATATTGCATCAAACACAGGCCTGTGTGTATAAATAAATAGAATATAAGGAAGAAAGTTCTATTATAAACCGGGGGTACAATTCTAGTAAGTCGGTCGGTACTATGCTCCCTTGCTGTGATTACATAATTAGTCAGCTTCTTGTTTTGGAGTCAAATACCTTCCCTGCACATTCAAGAGGAATTCTATAAACATATAAAATGTGCTTTCCATTAAAAAAATAAAATAAATAAATAAATAAAAATGTAAAACTTTATATTATATATATATTATAACATAACTTCGAAATTTCTTTAATTTGATTTTCCAAAAATCAAAACAAACCTCTGAAAATGGGTTATTATGAACCATGGAAACAACAGATAACAACTTTCTCAACTTTGAAGAACTACAATGAATTTTGAATTAAACTATCTTAAAAATCAATTAAAATAAAAATCTTTAATGCTTAAAAATGTTAAAAAGAGCATGCCCGTAACTTTTTATTCAGATCTAAAAAATTCAAATTGTTGAAATAAAAGCGATAGACTTGTGAACATTACATTAATATTCAAACATGCTGATACCAAGCCATAATTTTTTTTTTCTTTTGCAAAATGTGCCACTGTAATGACATCAGCATTGTTCACTTCACCTATCAGTGCTCAGAATTTATTTAAAGGGTACCCGTGGTGAATTTATATTACTATGTCTTTAAAATGATGATGTGTGACATCAGTGATTCTGGCAGGCAACATCAGTCCTTGCTTCTTGGAAGGTATGCACAAGTGCTGTCACACTACTATGTGTACGGGGCATGTGCACGGGGCTTCTTTGTTGGCTGTTCCAGCCCTGGTAGCATCACAGGTTTGTTGTTTGGTCCTATTGGCTGGGCTGCGTGCAGCAGACACTAGTCTAAAATAACACATTATCAGACAGTGCTGAGCCGTGTCGCAAGGAAAATAGTGAAGTGCAAGTAGTACATGGGAAGTTTCACCACCTAAAATGTCACTTGCTAATTGTGTACTTGCGCTGGACAAATTGGCCCAACAAGTTCACGTTACTTCTGGGCAAAAACGGCTATTCTGCATGGATTCAGCCCCCGCTAGTAACCCACGAGATAATAATGCCCAGTTTTGTGTCTTTTTATGGTCATTTATGTTAAAATAAGCTGCGGATCACTTAAATATATTTCATTACGCACAAATTATGCTGGAAGGATGACCAATACTGGCACACTTTAAGCTGAACACAAGAAGAGGATCTTTATCTGCCTTGCCTACCTGTATTGACCGAAATAAAACCCAGAGCAAAGGGTGGAGTATCTCCCAGTTGAACAGACACATTAACATTTGACACAGTAGAGCTGAATCTCACAGGGACATCTAGAAGAGGGAGGCGCCTGCAGGAAAAATCGTGGACAAGGTGTAACTTTAAAGATAGCATGAAAGCAGAGCTTAGTGGAGAAAACTGCATACGAAAGCAGCTCTGTACAAGTTATAATAGAATTTAATGTGATTCTTTTTTTTTCCTGGACAGACCATAAGCTACCAAATCATGTATTACTGGTGCATCAATTATAATTATATTTATATAATTATATTAAACAGAGTGCCATGTTTGTAAATCCTAATGCACTGTAAATACCGCAAATGTCTTCTTACTTTTTCCTGGGCGCGGCCTTTCGATGAATGAGCTGTTCCCATGAGAACAAGTCCAGCCAGTGGGAGAACTCCTGCTGGCGGTAGTGGATGATGCACGTGCTGACTGTCACTGAGCCACAGATATCTGCTGAGGTCACCTTCAAAGCCAGGACAAAGACTTTTTTTTAATCAAAGCAAACTACTTGTTGGCTCATGGTGGAAGATCAGATTTGATGCTAATCGTGAGCCTGAGTGTAAAGCAGCGCACCTGCAGCACAGTTTTAATTGAGGTGAGGCATATAATCCTTTGCCGGCTTTGTGAAAGAAGGAGTCCATCTACAGAAAGACAGAGGGAGCAGCAGAAGAAGACAGAACTTCAAAATAAAGACATATAGCTGTGTGTGTGTGTGTGTGTGTGTGTGTGAGAGAGAGAGAGAGAGAGAGAGAGAGAGAGAGAGACAGAGATCTCGATAGCGAGATCTCTGCTTCCCCCCCAACAAGACCTCTACGTG
>JBCNYG010000013.1:23112920-23123735 GCA_039654305.1 Porochilus rendahli | reverse complement strand
AAACTCACTATCCGAGCAGGTTTCATGCAGCATCAGTTGTATATATTATTAACTGCAGTAACAACAGCATCAGTGACAATCATTGTGGTTTTCCGGAGAAGACCCTTTTTGACAGATAAAGGATCCCAACAAAGCCACTTCGTTTATAAATAGAGCTTACAAGCAGCAGAACATCTGTCTAGATTGTATGAAAATACCCCTCCAAAAGTAAAAGTTAGTAATTAGGAGTGCAATTCAGAATTCTTTCAGGTAAAAGCTACAATTTTTATTACAGTGGAGAGAATTGAATTCTGTATTTGGTCAGAGAAATCCTCTGATAACACTATTTACCAGAATTGAGAAAATATTTCACTAGTGTAGCTTTGACTACTCTTCCTCTATACAAAAATAAACAAGACAGTCATAAAGTATGCAAGTGCCTACTTAAAGGAGTTCCTTGTGTAATTAAAAAAAATAATAAAACCCTTACCATGAAACAGCCCAAGGGGAAAAAAAATTTACTCCACACACAGAGGGCCACATTGTAAAGCAGAAAGTAGTGAAAAGTCTTGTGATTGTCCCGTGTTTTCATCAGCAATATGGAACAAGTTTGCATATAAATACATGACGCAAATATTTTTTTATTCGAGCACGTTTGTTTGATGTGTGTAATCAGGAACGTGTACGATTCATATTTATACCTGGTTTTATATATATATATTTTTTTCAGATGCTAACGGTTTTATGTCTGGCCTGTTAGTTTAATATCTGTATGTTGTTATTATTGCCGTTATCTTGCCTTACATAAACTGACAAATTCCCGTCCTACTCTTGCGATTTTGTGTGCTCTCGCAGGAGTGAAACAGCAGCTTTTTTAAACGGGCTAACAAACTAACCAATTGATTTTACAGATTGCAACTTGTGTAAGTAAAAACCCTCTGATAATAAAAATATACATATGTTCATGTGTAACAGGAGAATTTGAAAGGCTTGCGCTCTTTATACCTTCTTTTGAAACTTCAAAGTTTGAATAAAGTGCTTTTTTTTCCTTGACAAATGTGAGGGCCAAATTGTGGAACTTTCTTTGTGTTTTTTTTGTGATGGTATTTTGTTATATTTCGGATTTGAGAATCAGTGGCCATCTCAAACTGTGAGTTTTTGTCTGCTGTTTTGATTCAAGCTTTATCCAAGTTTGCAAGGTGGATAATGTCGAGATTGCGATCCAATCAGATCACGCTGTTGCTGTGAACTCCTGGGTAGTGTATACTAAAGTTTATTTAATTAAAAAAGTCACACACTGTAATATTTTCATGGAGAGCCTTTATTCTTGATCACAGCATGTGACCTCCATGGCATTGTTGCTCCGGTTGGTCTGGTCGAGGCTCAGCAACATTAATGTGGCAATGAAAAAAAAAAAAATGAAGTCAGCTGATGATCTGAATGTTCTGAATGAGCAGGTTATCACATCAATGCCGCGCTCCGGGTCCAAGTGGATAAGTAAGTAAACAAGTTGTTCCAGAACATCTTGCTCCGTCTGCAACTCGCCATTTGAATACAATCAGTATCAAGTAAATTGGGTTTACACGTGCACATTAGTGTTCATTCGGGTGTTTGGTTGTCTCGCTGGGTTTCTTGCATTGTTTGTTTATGATGCTTTGTTGCTGCCTTTTCTTTACCGGCGTCTCGTAATCATTAAAAATACGAAAGCACACCCTCGTCCACCATTTTCTTTCTGATTAATGATTTGCGAATGCATGCCCTCTAACTTGCAGCTTGTCACCGTTCCGGGCGCTTGTGTAAAGCCTGGAGGAAAGTCGGCACAAATTGTTCCGGGCACAAAAAAAAAAGTGTGTTCTGGGGGCACCTTGTCAGAACACTTTCAGATTGAACTGAATAAAGGCAGGCCTTGGTCAGTAATGTGCTCTTGACATGCATTTTTATATCTCTGCCACTAGGTGGAGTAGGAATCAGGTTTTCGGGTTCGCTGACCGTCCTGATGACGAGATGGTTAAAGTAGAATCTTGTGAAGGACTCGAGGAGTCTGTTTGTGCGATTTGTAGAGATTCACTGTAACTCACATGGGAATGGGTTTGAAATTGATCCAGAGACGAAAGATGTCTTAAGTAAATTGTTCTTAAATACCTTCCTTCCTTTTGGAAGAATATTTTAGGCTGAGGTTGTGAGGCATGAGGGACCATAGCAAGGATCCCCATCGACATTATTAGAGTTCAGCTTGATTTTTACTGATCTAATGATTTTCAAGTTTAGACAGCTGGGAAAGGTTTGCTATTGAGTTTGCACACTGATTTATTCAGACCTGTTTTTGTATATTGACTGGGGTTATTCATGGTAAGCTCTTAAAAACAACAGATTTCTGGCTTTTTTTCATATAAAATTATGTAGAAACTATGTTGAATGAGTTTTTTTTTTTTTAATAAAAGCTCCCACATGGAGCACCATCGATAAGGACAAAGTGTCTAACCATTGAACATTAAGAAAAACCTATAGCCGGTCACGCTGTCCCTCTGTCTTTCTGGCGTACATGTACAAAATTTATACATCAAAAAAGGAAAAACTAAAAAAAAATAATAATTTTTGTTGTAAATGGTGTCGTTTACCTGTTGAGACTAAGACTGCGTGTTTTGTTACCTTATTTTTATTCCCTTCTAACAAGTTATTAAAATGAATCACTCTTGATATACGTAGGATACGTGGATGGGGTTCGAGAGATACAAACGGGAGCTCCTCTTTTGGGCAGTGCCGAAATCTCTAGATTATTATTTCTTTTTTTAAACCTCACCCTCTCTTTTACAGCCATTTTCTCAAAGCCAGATGAATCTCGGCTGGTGTTCCCGAAAGAGCTTCGCCTCCAGTCTGTCCCGCTGTTCCTGATCTGTGATAACGTGCGAGACCCGGGGAGCCTGGGTACCATCCTACGCTGTGCCGCTGCAGCTGGCTGTGATCGTGTCCTCCTGACTCAAGGTCCCGTAATATGTATTTAATGTAATTGTTAACACACTTTCACCAGTGAATCCAGTCCTCACCTATCTGTTCTCTTACAGGCTGCGTGGATCCATGGGAACCGAAGGTTCTGCGTGCTGCAATGGGAGCCCATTTCCGTCTGCCCATATTCCCAGGTTTGAACTGGGACT
The DNA here is from genome assembly GCA_039654305.1 of Porochilus rendahli. Classification (NCBI taxonomy): domain Eukaryota; kingdom Metazoa; phylum Chordata; class Actinopteri; order Siluriformes; family Plotosidae; genus Porochilus; species Porochilus rendahli. The sequence goes on along the minus strand of JBCNYG010000013.1, from coordinate 23,120,604 downwards.
CCATTTCAGAGCACTTACCGAAGCCAGTAACTGTCCATGTTACAGACAGCGCAAGCAGAAACATGTGGAGCGGCACCTCAGAGACTCGCACACCTGAAATCATCCGCAGTAATGGTGGATTGGACGAGCACACTGAGACAGACTCAGATGAATCTGATGATGATGATGATGATGCTGAACTGTCTCATCCATATATGGAGCAGAAGGTGTATCATGAGAACTGGGCACAGAGAAACACGGCACTTGTGATTAGTGGTGAGGCACACGGTCTGAGCTCGGAGGCTCTGCAGCTGGCTCGGGAAACAGCTGGTTCTAAACTCTTTGTTCCTCTGGCTCCAGGAGTCGAGTGTCTGAATTCAGCCATGATGGCTAGCATCCTGCTATTTGAAGGGCGGAGACAGTTGATGCAGTTTACACAGAAAGCAACAAGAGCAAAATCCTTCACGCGCTGATCTGTAGTTTTCTAATTCAGTTCGGGACGTGAAATTAAAATGCAGTTCATGACTGATTCTCCGTTTCATTTATTCTTCTTCAATAAGCACTCTATCCTGGACAGGATTATAGCAAGGTCTGAGCTTGAACACTAAAACCACTAGTGTCAAACTCTCAAAAAATATCATTATCGTACATTCTTTGCATCGACTGTTACCATGAAACCCAATTCATTATCTTTCCACTAGGTGGCGGCAGCGTATTTCAAGTAAACAGCTAGTCAGTCATGACTCAAGAAAGATTGCATGCTAGCTTGTTGTTCAGCGCTGCCAGAAAATGCAAGTCAATAAAGGAAAAGAGGACAAATGCATAAACGAATCATTGTGTCATGCAGATTTCATGGTTGCCTTTTAATATAGATGTTCAGTGATTAGTTGGCCCTTAATCACCTTTACGTGTAGTGATGTGGCCCTCAGTGAAAAGGAATTTGACACCCCTGGTCTAAACAGTCCATCATTAGACACCAAACACATGCACACACCCATTCACACCTTGGGAGAACTTAAAATAGCCAGTCCACCTCCCAGTAAGTGTTTGAGTGGAAACCTGGAAGAATCCACCACGGGCACCCGAGGACAACATGCTCCAAAACAGTAACCAGTATGAACATGAACCTCAGTAAGAGGGAAGCAAAAAGAACATGGGTGTTGGCTGACTGATCAGTAGGTTGTGAGGTAAAATCCCACCAGCAGCATATTTGTTCAGGTGCTCGTTTCTATTCTGGCTCAAGACATTTCTGAAATCTGAAAAACTCTTAACAATCAGAGAGCACTTTACACTACGTTATCCAGAGTGGGTCCAGGGTCTATCCTGGAAACCCTGGCTGTGAGAAACACCCACTTTTATACCTCAGAACTATTCCTACCAAGGGCCCTGCAATGGCCTGGCAAGCTGTCCAGGGTAGACCCTGCCTTCACCCATAGTCGGGTGTGGGGAATTTCTTGCTGGGTACTTTTATTTCCTCCCACAGTCCAAAGAATTAGGCCAACCGGATACTGTACATTGTCCACAGGTGTAAATGTGACTATGTGTTAGCCCTGTTCAGGGTGCTCCCTGCCTCTCGCCTGACGTCTGCTGGGATTGACTTGGCCACGTGCGCCCCGATGGATAAGTATGGTATACCGTAGAGAGCAGATAGACAGAAGGAGACGCGTGCGGACAGGGGGAGAACGTTGCCGTGATGCCACCCTTATGCTTTATACACATTTAAACAGTCTTTTGGTGAAAAACACTTTATGTTGAGAATATAATATTTATTTTGATACCAACACATTGATGCTAAAAGTCAAAGAGAACATCCATCTGGAGGAAATTACCTCTATGACCATTACAAATGTATAACATCACTGTGTTGGAAAAATATGAGTGCTGTGAGTCTTGAGCCTGTGATCGAGCATTCTGTTTAATACAAGACGAGAAGAGACACAGGGCCGAGACAGTCAGTTTTTAATGGCCAGGGCGCAGCAGAAACACAATGAAGGAGCGACAGAAGCTGTACACTAACAAATGCATACTACATTTTGTGTGGAAACTTGCGAAATGCTGTTCTGTGCCTTCAAAATTAAACTGCTTTATTAAACTGGACCTTCACAGAAAATCCACTGAAAAGGGAAAATACTGCATGTTACATCAAATAGCAGGTACTACCGAGAAAGTTTAAAAAAAACTGCTTTAACCAAGGAAAGAAAAGATTTTGTGAACTTCTTTGACAGGTATATTGACTTGTTTATGTTTAATCAGCACCTATAAGAACAGAAGTGCAGTGCGTTCCTGAAACCAGGAAGGGCTGCGTCCTCAGAACCGCACCAGGATTTTCTCATTGAAAGCAGGATGAGGAAATAAAAGTTGTCTTATTCATGTTTAATAAAATAACATGAGCATATTTTAATCCAGGAGTACTGCAGCGGTAGGGATTCATCTACATTCTGACATCTGACGTACTGCCACATAAGCAAAAACCCTTCTTTAATGATGCGTTTAGGAAATCTGACCATCCAGGCTGTAAATATGCAAGGCACCACAGGAGAGAAAGAAAGAAAGACTCCAGGGATGTAGGGTAGTGTTTGTTTAAAAAAAAAAAAATAAATTCATGAGTCAGTACAAAGTGAAGCATCTCAGAGTCTCACAGGAGGAGTGGAGTGAGGTGGAAGTCAGGAGGGGCTGATGGGAGATGTAGTACTGTCCAGCTTTATATCGGCTCCGGTTTGAGCTTCTCGGCTAGAAAGTCAGTGACAAACTGCTCCACCACGGCCGGCGTGATCTCCTCTACGTCTTTGACGTATTTGGCACGGGCTGACATATCCAGGATGGTGAGCAGTGGCGCCGCCTCAGGCAGGTTGGTGTAATCACGCAAAGAGTCGCTCATGTCGTCCTGCGAGCACATTAGAAACCCTCGATTAATCACCACATCACCACAGCTTACAATACATTACAATATCTACTTGACATAAATCCTCACATTTCCCATGAGCACCATGTTAACCGGGTGATGTGATATGATTTATATGAAACTTTAATATGGACTCCTCTTAGTCCTTACACCTTCAGTTCATTAAATCAATGCAGTAAAAACACTCTCTCTGCACTTCTATCAACCTAGTCGAGCGCCATCATCACCATACAATGTCATTAAGTACACCTGTTTCACTCAGATCATCAAAAACACCAAACAAACAACAAAAAAACAAACAAAGCCTAAAAGCACTCAGAGAGCACAAACCTCCACCAAGGAAGGACAGCCCCTCTTGTTTCAGCGCAGGCAAATGAAAAACTAATCATTTGTTCCTTGACCCATTCTCCACCCTCCCTGAAAATTTCATGAAAATCTGTTCCTAACTTTTAGCATAGAGTTGATAAACAAACAAACGCCGGCAAAAATATAACCTCATCGGCGGAGGTAGCGCAACAACAACACAGTTTGGATTAGGAATCGTAGTTGATGCTCCACAGGTGTCCGAAATGAAAAATAAAGGACTGGAAATGGGTATAATATAGAGCTTTAAGCACTGCCTGAAAGTGGCGCTCCCATATGATTTCCCTGAACTGACATGTTTTTGGTGGGAACTCACAAACCCCATCCAGGCATCAACATTATTCACTTTTAGCTCCCGCCCATCAGGAGCTATAGGAATGAGTTCCATCTGTCCGTCAGTCACACTTTAGTCATTTTAGTTTTGTTCACTACTATGAGTGCTAGGATGAACTTGCGTGAGAGTGACCTTGACGTACCTTTCAAGGTCAAAGAGGCGAAACTGTGTATTAGGTTTCCAGGCATTTACTAGGCGTGTATTAGCATGTTATGAAATGGTCCTTTCGGCAGGACGTCTGGAGCCCTGTGGTCTATTTTAATAACTTGTTCATAGAAAGGGGCAGTGGTGGCCTGGTGGTTAAAGTGCTGGATTACTGATCCCAAGGTCGAGGGGGTTCAAGCCCCACTATCGGCGGGTTGTCACTGCTGTCCCCCCAGTGCAGCTAACTGGGTTATCAAATGCAGGCCATGTCTGTCACTGTCTCTCACTGTCTGTGGTGAGAGGCATGTAAAAGAACCATTTCTGATTTTCGTCAAGATTATCCTGCATAGCCGTCAGCGCGTTTCCCTTTGATGGCCTGGCGAGCTGAGAGTCGGCTGAGATGGGTGCCAGCCTCCCCGCGACCCTAATTAGGAATAAGCGGTTTCGCAAATGAATGAATGAATCTAATCCTTGTAGTGTCACAGAGTGGCTGGAGGAAACAACAAGCACACAAGCACAGGGAGAACATGCATCCCACATAGAGGAATGCTCCTGCCATGCCCAGGACTCGAACCCAGGACCTTCTATGCTGGAATGTATTAAGGAATGAAATAGAGTTGGGGGCCATCTGCTGTGGATAAAGTGTTAACATTCTCTCTTTGTTTAAAAGAATAAAAAATAAAAAATCTCATCATAAAGAAGTATCAAACTGTCAACTCTTTGTCAGCATCAGCTTTGCAAGGTTCAGGTTGAGTCCCTGTAGGTTGGAGCCATGTGCTCAGTGAGGGCATTTCAGTGTGGAGAGCTGGCTATTCTCAGCTGCCTCTTGAAGTGAATGTAGTGTGAATGGTTGTGTATCAGTATATCCTGTGATGATCGGGCCCCCATCTTCTCCTTAGTCAGTTGGGATGGGTTCTATACCGCCTGCAAATATTAATAAAGGATAAAGTGGTTCAGTAACTTAAATATATGGATTTTTCCCCCATTTCTTAAATCATGATGGCTGCAGTTGTACTTGAGTGCACACGTCACCTCAGCAGAGGTGTCAAACCCATTTTCACCGAGGGCCACAGCACTCAATCTTTAAAGGTGATCGAAGGCTGAATAATCACTGAACATCTATTCTAAAAGGGCAACCATGACACCTACACGGCAAAATGACTCATTTAGACATTTGTACTTTGTTTCTTTATTCATTTGTATTTTCGGACAAGCTAGCATGCAACCTTTCTTGAGTCGATTATGATTAGCTGTTTACTTGAAATAGGCGGCTGCTGCTACCTAGTGGAAAGACGGTGAATTAGGTTTTAAGGTAATGGTCCAATGCAAGGACTGAATGATAATCATATTCTTTAAAAGCTCTTGCAGGCCACATAAAAAGAGTTGGTGAGTTTGACACCTATGTTCCTCACTGTGTCATTAATGCTCTCTAGGAATTTTACTATATACCATGCCGAAACACTGACATGTAATTTGCTCAATATTAACATCAGGGTTGGTGTTTTATCACAGTAAAGTCAACTCGAAAACACATTTAAGGGTTCCGTTCCTTTTTATAGGATTATTAAACCGATTTCATTACCTCTGGCAAGCTAAAGATTTGGCAGAATTATATAAAAAAGTTCTGTTTGGATGAAATTTCTACCATAAATGAGATTTTGGATAAGGAAGTCCCCATTAGATTTTGGAGATGATCCAATAAAATCCTGGCTTAAGGATTTTTTTTTAAGGATTATTAAATATGTAAGACATTTTGCCTTATATGGGAGATTGTTGTGCTTGATGGAGGTTTGCATTCTCTAAGTGCTCTTGTTCTGTATAGCATTGTTTTTATACAGTATACTCGATTAGCATTACATATTTTAAAGTAGCTATGCGTCCTCAAATTATTTATCTTTTTTGAACAAATTGTAATTACAGGTAGGAGAGCACAATAAATTTGTAAAAGTATTTTTATTTCTACTAAGAATCAAAATGACCAGTCAATAGAATAATCTGTTCTAAGGTTGTCATGTCTAGAAATAGGCTTCAATAAGTCTTATGTTTCTTTTATAATATTGTTATATAATATTTATTATATTTAACAATTATTTACTGAAGGTGAGGTGGATGTCCCTGAACACATAATAAAACCAGTTCCATAAAGGTGTGTTTGCAGACTAGTAGTATATAATACAAGGACATGCGAGGAAAATAAACTTAAATTACATTTTTATGCTTTTTATAATTTTTCTATTTAAAAGCATGTTAAATTAATGTTAATTTGTAATCCCAAGATAGTTGACCAATCAAATCATGCCATTGCTGTGTACTCACTCACTCACTCACTCACTCACTCACTCAACCATTTGCCAAACCACATAATTCTGCTAGAGTCATGGGGAAGCTGGAGCTTTTCTCAGCCAACACTGATAGAAGATGGTGTACACCATGAACAACTCAACAGACCATCACAGGACAACACACGAAGCATTCACACTCATATCTAGTGAATGTGCTTGTCTTGGGACTGTGCGAGGAAACAGGAATACCTGGAGGAAATCCATGCAAGTGTGCAGACTCCACATCCTCACCGAGCTGGGGATTCAATCCCAGGACCCTCTTGCTGTGAGACTGGTGTGGCAACCGCTATACCACCCCGCCGTCCCCATTCCTGTGTGTTATACTAATGAGAATAATTCCATTGCTACAATGACATTTTGTTTTTATAATCGCTGGTAATACAACTGAAGCTGAAACCCTGGTTCTGTCACCCTTAATGTTCAAAAAGTACTCATGTGGGACATAAAAAGATAAAAACCGAATCTTACACAAGGTGGTGATCACAGTCACCTTTATGGAAGAGATTAAAATGGTGCGTCTCGGTGTGGAATAAAAAAAAATCCTCCCAGAGCCAGGAGCAGTCACCATGGGAACGTGCAAAGATTTTTTCCTTTTGGCTCAGAGAAGATTGAGTGAAGGTGATCTGAAGATTAATACTTACTGAGAGTGATGCTTAACTACGGCACACTCGAGGATTTATCACCATGAACCTGGCAGGTGAACTGGGTGGGATGGCATTAGTGTGGCAGACTTTTAAATAATTGATTCAAGAATAAAACCAAGCAGCTTTTTCGTGATGTTCGTTGATGTTCATAATGCTTCAGAAGGGTTGGAGGTGAACGTCTATGAACAAGTGTTTATTTCAAGCTAAACAATAGTCGCTTTAAGTCCAGCTGGTGAAGCTCTTCATACTGAAGCAGCGCCACCACAGCACCACTGAACTTTCAACTCTGATTGGTTACAATGTCTTGATGAGTTTTTTAACAGCAGCTTGACAAACATGCAGATGCTAAATATGGGCAAAGGCGAACTACAAGATCCCAATCTCCCCTCCCCTTTCCTTCTCCTGATTGGCTGGAATACATGAAAACATTATGCGGCTTGCTCGGGGCCTTTTATTAGCAGACCGCGAGATCCTCCAGCAAGAAACCAGTCAGAAGTCACAGGGTGTTATTTTTAGGTACAGCAGATTATCTATGCTTAACTGAAACAGCATGAAATGAAGTTTGTTTTCACTGAAGGGGTTTGCAAAAGGCATTTGTACTCTGGGAATTCTGTACTTGTACATCAAACGATTCGACAGCAGGAATTTAATCCTCAGTATTGATAAAGCTGAACAAAGTCCCCGAGCGTCACATACTGTTGATTGATGAATTTGTGGCATTTCTAAGAAAACAGACATACATTTTGTTATAAAAGGCAGGTTTGGATGCATATACAGTAGGATTTTATATTAAAAAACTAAATAATTGTAGATTATGTTATTATATGAACATTTCTAATTTTGATTAATCTGCTATAACTAAAAATATGACTCTATGACTTCTGACTGGCCTGGTGGGGTTCTATTTGTGTGTGTGTGTGTGTGTGTGTGTGTGTGTGTGTGTGTGTGTGTGTGTGTGTGTGTGTGTGTGTGTGTG
>JBCNYG010000013.1:23031463-23042021 GCA_039654305.1 Porochilus rendahli | reverse complement strand
AAAAGGTAGTTCGGTCAGTGGCAGCATGGTGGTGTAGTGGTTAGCATGTCTGCCTCGCAGCAAGAAGCTACTTCAAGCTAGTTCGAGCCCCGGGTCCGGAGTTTGCATGTTCTTCCTGTGCTTCCATGGGTTTCCTCTGGGTACTCTGCTTTCCTTCCCCAGTTCAAAAAGACATGCACATTAGGCTAACTGGCTGTTCCAAACAGCCCCGCGGTGTGAGTGTGAATGGTTGGGAGTATAACAAGCTGTACCCCTTCTTCGCCTAAAAATGGCTAAGCTTCCCGTGGCCCTAGTAGGATTCAGCTGTTCACAAAAGGAATGAATGAATGTTTCGGTCAGTCATACATTGACACTCATTTTTCAAAGCATGCTCCGACATTGCTTCCATAGCCGATCAATCAACGTTGACGCACAGTGAAATCTGCTCTTCACTCCATAGTCTAGTTACATGGTTCGAGACATCAGAAAGGAAACATGCATAGAGTTTACACAGTACTGACAACATGGCTGATCTTTTTCTAACCAATAAACAACCAAAACAGATTAGAGAGAGTAATTAGGATGTTGGTAATTCTCCTCGTGTCAAACACAAAACACGTCTCATTGGTGGATCCTGTGGTATTCATTTTCCGTGGTAATGTGGAGTGCCACCAGGAAACAAAACCAATTTAAAAAGTCTACACAGCCGTACGCTAATCAAGAACATCTCCATATATTTTTTAAATACGTTAATTACTAATTTTAATATTATTGTTATAGTTTTAGATTTCTGCTATACTGTATTAATCCCACAAGAGAAATTATTGTCTCTGAATTTAACCCATCCAAAGTGTGCACACACAGACACACAGACGCACACACACACACGCACACACACACACGGAGCAGTGTGCTGCAACACACACATCGGGGAACCCGGAGAGCAGTTGGGACTTAGGTGCCTTGCTCAAAGGCCCTTCAGCCATGAATGTGGAGGAAGGGAAGGTGCAGTTCCCTCCCACGCCGCCACCCATTTTTCCTGCTGGTTCAGGAGTCGAATCAGCGACCTTTCAGTCCCAACACCGCTTCTCTAACCATTAGGCTACGGCTAATAACATATTTTCATGTTTCATATTTTAAAGAGCTCCCTATCCAGGTGCTGGAGTTGTATTCTAACAAGTTTAATATATTCTAAAACATTCTCTATCCCAAAAGCACGGCTAGACACATGTTAATGTGCATCAGTCACAAGTTACCCAGTCTGTACTTACAGTGATTAAACACAAAGCTGCTGGAAAATGTATTTTCTCTCTTCTCTTTGTGCAATTCTATACGATCGTGCTATATTTGATTGTAAAACTCAACGCAGTGTTTACATTATACACCTCCATTTAGTCTGGATCTCAGTAAGGTTGGTAATAGCATGCATTATTTCACATTTGACATTCTACGTTTAGAGAGAAAAAGTATTCTGAGTTCATACTCCAGCCTCACTGTTAGATGTACAACAAGTTAAAAGAATAAGTTAAGTACATGGCCTTAACTTAGTAAGTAAGTGCAAGTGCATGGCGGCGGCGCTCGTGTTGGGTTGCCTGTGTGGGTACATGAGCACAGACACGACAACAAAATCAAGCTCGGGGATTTACAACATTTGCGTAAGTATGCAGCTCCTGGGCTCCCCTATAAAATGTGAAATAATGCATGTTATTATCTACCTTACTGAGGTCCACACTCCAACCCAATCTAACCCGAGAAATTCCAGCTGTCACAAACACTGTGTCGAGTGTTACGATCAAACATATAGATCTGCACAAAGAGGAGTGTAAAATAAATCAGAGGAAAAATTAAGCTTATATCTCCAACAGCTTTAAGTTTAATCACTGTTAGTACAGACTGGGTTACTTCCACCAGATAACACAGACAGTCATGTTAACCGTTTACTCATACACATTTACATGGGTCTAGCCCTGCTTTTAGGGGAGAGAATATAACTAGATTATTCACTGTTCCCTTGGCGGATTGATGCATGAAAGACTATTTTAACACGCTCGGTTCAGAACCCACCGCACTTATTTTAACGGTCTTACAGGTTATAAATCAGAATGAGATTTATAGTCTTGATGAATCCGGAGAAGTCAAACAGAAGTACGGGAAAGCTGGCAGAAATACAAAGGTGAGGAAAGATCGCTAAAGGGCTTATTTTGTTATGCGATACCAGACATTTTGTACCTTGCAGTCATGTTTATGCTTATTCAAACCTTTGGAATCAACACAACTGATGAAACAATTTTAACTGAAAACCCACAGCGTTGAAGGACATTAAGTGGTAATCTAACAATAGGCTAACACAGTTAAGAGGGAATTCACAACAGTGAAAATATGACTTTATCGGCTCATTAATAACAAGCTATGGTAAAGCCATTATTAATCATTCCTGCACAACATTTTCCTGGGTTAAGTTTCTCATCCTCACCACGCAACTTGGGTGAAGTATAAAAGAGTTATATTTTTGAAATTCAGGTACTATTTGTGTTTGCTAATTCCAGGCAAATTAGCATGACCAAGCAGATTAGCATGACCAAGCAAATTAGCATGACCAAGAGTAGTAGTGCCTGTGAGTCAGGGGGAAATGCCTCCCAGTTTTTTCTATTAAAAGTAAAAAGATTTATAAATAAAAACAGCATTAGGATAAAACTGTAAACAGCAATGAGGCTGAAGTATGTGTAAAGTAAAAATAACCGTTAAAGGAACAGCCTTGTTTTGGGCCAACAATGTCAAGGCATTTTTGAAAGCTAATAATGCAGGTTTATAATGTTATATACATAAACAAAACAATTTCTTTCTGATTCCCAGAGTAAGAACTCTAGTTAATATCATACATATCATTCAGCCCAGTACAATCCTCCTGAAAGTGCATCTTAACAGCGTGGGATCAGCCCCATGTTCCCCAGACCCCATGTTCCCCAGACCCCACGTTCCCCAGACCCCACGTTCCCCAGACCCCACGTTCCCCAGACCCCACTTTCCCCAGACCCCACGTTTCCCAGACCCCACGTTTCCCAGACCCCACGTTTTCCAGACCCCACGTTTCCCAGACCCCATGTTTTCCAGACCCCATGTTCCCCAGACCCCATGTTCCCCAGACCCCATGTTCCCCAGACCCCATGTTCCCCAGACCCCATGTTCCCAAGACCCCATGTTCCCCAGACCCCATGTTCCCCAGACCCCATGTTTCCCGGTCCTTATTAAATTAATGGATCTTCTATTGTATTGTGTACTTAATAGAAGTAAGCTACAATGAGTGTATCCATATTGTAAAAAAAAGTATGATGAAGCAAAATCAGACATACTCATCAAAGTAACAATTTATGGAACATTAGGGTTAGGATTCCTGGGGAACATAGGTACTGGGGGAACACAGGTACTGGGGAACATAGACCTCAATAGCAGTGTGTGATAAAAATTTCCACACTAACTAGCCCAGAAGAAGGCAGAAGATCCTTCAAAACCAAACGAGTGTAAAGCGCTTTACTCTTCTCCTGTAAAATAATCTGTGTTTTGAGGCCAGGCACGATATTTAGTTTGGCTGAGCTCATAGCTGTGAACCAAAAAAAAAGGGCAAGAAGAAAAATGGAGGCAGAACGAAGGAGGCCACAAGAGGGGAGTGGCTTTGATTCCTTACACACAAACACACACACCATTCCAGAACGCTCTGCCCCAATTCCCCATGCCCCCTCTCTCTTTCTAACACATATACACACACACTTTGTCCCAATTCCCCTTTCTCTAAAACACACCCCTTATCTTTAGATTGCTAACTCCATTACATGTGCAATCAAAATGCAAATCAACGAGTAATCAGTGTACACATATTCACCTACACCCATTGACGAGCAATATCCCCATAAACATTGCATTGGTGTGCGTGCGTGTGTGTGTGAGAGAGAGAAAGAGAGAGAGAGAGAGAGAGAGAGAATGGTGCTCATAGATGGACATATATCACGTTGGGATAAATTCTTTGATCTTGTCCCCATTGTTTCCTAGGATTGGCTCTGTACCCAACATGGGCAAGACATGTTCATATATTTAAATTAAATCTAAATAAATCAAGGTTGATCATAGAGTTTCAGTTTGAACATGGAGGAATTTATAGTTGATAATGGCATCAAACAGTCCATGACATGTGCTGGAATATTTATTACTGATAACGTTGCATAAAAACAATGCCTCGCTTAACAGTAGTGTAATGTGGGTGCTGAAACATGCTGTTTTGTTTGGCAGTGCAGCTCAATCAGTTGTGTTATGAGGAAATCGTATCATTTAACAGTCAGTGCCATTAAGCCTTAAGAGGAAAATAATAAGTATGATTTTTTCCCCCTGCTCCTGTTCATAACTGCTTTCCATGGCAAGATTGACAATTATATGGTAGCTCCCCAACTTCAATTCACAGTAATTATATAGCAATCAGCGTTCCATGGCAGACAAAACGTCCACGTAATAGATATCTTGTAATGATGAGTTTTTAATAGCTTACTAAAACACAACCTTTTTAAAATCATTTTACTACAACCTCAGGGGTCCAAACGTAGCTCTATTAAAACCCAAAAAACCAAGTATTAAAGGTGCAATAGATGATTTTTGTCCTTACTTATAATACAAAAAGGGCTGGATAAAGAAAAATTCCTGGTTTCTCATCAACACCCACACCCAAAAATTGGCGCCGCCATTAAAAAAAGAACAATTACGCTTAAAACCTCAGAAAATGCCTCAGACAATGCAAAAATGACACAAAAGGCAATTCGATGTTAAATGCTGTGATTGTGAGATTGGTCTGGTTCTTCATCTTAATACATGTTAAATGTACAAGTGTGTGTAAAAGACTGGTCATCTAGGGTGTATTGTGAAGCAGAAAATTTAAATAAGCAAATACCTATAAAAGGATTCTTGTTATTTATTCTTGTTTATTTATTCAAAAATCTCAACAAATTGCTGGAAGTAGCCTCAAGCTAATTTCTTTATTTAAAAAGAGGGGGGAGGGGGAGGACACGACACACCAAAAACAAACAAACAAACAAACAAACAAAACCCTCATGCCTTATTTAGGTGTTCAGAAAGTTCTCAGGAGAAACCGGGAATTTTTTTAATCTGACCTAACCTGGAAAAATGTGAGAAATGTAATAAAAATATAATGGCCTAAGGCATCGTTTAGTAGTTAAATAGTTTGTGTGTTAACAGTGCTACATAGTGAACTTAAACGTGGAGTCAGGACAATCCTTGTATGCTAGCATGCTAACTCAAGTTAAAATACTGCTCTAAATTCATGGGTGGGAGAAGCGTTGTAGGCTCAAAGAGTGATGAATTATTATTTTTTTTTAAATCATCAAATCTAAAGATTTTTTTCCTTTTAGATTCAAATATATAACAGAGAGAACTGGTCTTTTAATGTAGACAAATGTACAGAAATTTTTACCCAATGCACATTTATAGGTTTCTTTCACTGTTAAGGAACTTGGGTTTATATTTTTTCTTATAACACTGACTTCTAACACACACACACACACACACACACACACACACACACACACACACACACACTATCTGTTTAGAATTCAGATAGCTTGTGCATAAAGCTGAAATTAGACTTCCCTGTTGCTCAGTGTAATTAAACACTAAATTATGGCAATATCTTATAATATAAACAAAGTGAATATACTCCAGTATAAAAGTTTGATAACCAATAGCAACAGAAAATTCCAGCCAGGTTAGCTGTTGTTAGCAATAACAGCTGATCACATTACATAGTGTTTTGTGCATGCAAACACTGTAGCAAGATGTATACAAGCTGAAGTAGGACAGTACTGTAAAATCTAATGCACCATATTGATCAGAATCCAAGAAGTACAAAAAAACTAGTTTGCAGACAAAAGTTACACTGACGACTCTTTCTTTTCCTTTCTTGATGTTTCAGTTAACAGGGGTTGGGCATAACCCCAGAGAGCACCCACATTTTTGTTTCATAGACTCCTGGCCACAAACAATCCTAGCATCTTCAGGATCGGTAATCACAGGGGCAACACACCACTCGGGAGACGACTTTCATTTTTCAGTTTGTTTCAACTTTTAAAGCTATGTTAGCTTATAAAATTTTTTTACTTTTTTTTTGGGGTTCATCTTCCTACGTTTTGTTTCTCCTCCGAAGGCATTTTGTGGGAATAATAAGGGAACAAAACAGGAATGATAGAATAAATAATCCACCATGTTGACGTTACACCCATGACTGCATTTCACATTTCTCAATCACTGCTGCTGATGTGTTACAGCTGCATCAGTGAAGGGGTCCTTAAAGGTGCAGTCCTTGATTCAAAATTCAATAATCTTTTCGTCAGAATTCAGTGGATATCTCTTCATGGTCTGCTAGCTGTTTCGTCTGCGTGCACTCTGAAAATAATGCTGGTGTTTGTACACAGTAGTGGTACTATAGATAAGAAACAAAGAAAGTGGCTTAAAGCAAGTCAGACAACACTTCACCAGCCAATCAGCGTCAAAAGGCATCTGGGCTGGTTTCTAAAGGTTGAGATTAAATATCAACGCTCTCTCCAGGTTCAATAACTGTCCATTTTCAAGAATTTATCCCCAATGCACAGTGAAGTCGAAGGTTTGTTTCATTCTGATATCTTGTCTTATGACTATTTTAATGTGATGCTGCACTCGGTAATAAAAAAAATGCAACAGAAAATAATATAAAATCAAACCATATATCTTTTACCTATTAGAGACGAAGAGCTGAGCTATCCCTTTTATATCAGTCATCGGTCATCTTCTATTCCTAGTGTTAAAACTATTTCTCAATCCACCCCTACCTCCTTGCTAATTTTTTCAGCCTGCTTTATGCTTATTTTAAATGACACCGCTCCAGCTTGTGTTAATTATCTGCGTGAGAGCAGAGACGGGCAATGCAGCTGCACAGCTGTGCTCAACTCACTGCTTTAAACAGACAATGTTTTTTTTTTTATTTAACCTAACCGCACATCCATCATCAACTACAAATGACATGAATATATACCGTATAACGCAAATAAGACACAACCCAGAAAATGATAGGGAAAGTTGAGCATGCTGTGTAGAGCAGATCTGTGTAGCCTGGAGGCAGGGACCGAGCCAGTCGGCCTTTAGAGCACAGGTGCAAACCTGCCGGGGCTGCAGGTCCTCCTCTCCCGATTAATGAACAGGTGCTGAGTGACATGTTTGTGTTCAGCATAGGACTAATGAGTGACCTTGTGCAGCTCTGTCTCAAGAGAGCCGGTTTCCCCAGTAGGACACCAACAGGCTCTTCAGGACGGTGTGTTTTTGTGTTACTGAGTTATAGTGTAATATCTGATATTCTTCAGTAATAATGTTGAAATAGTAAAAAGAATAAAATGACCCGCATTCTCTAACTGTTCTTATGAAGAAATTTCTTCTTGAATCTCACCTGCAGACTTGTCACAAAGATTCTGGTAGTGACCAATACTTGCTTATCTGGGATTTGTTCTTTGGTATGAACAGAATCCGAACACAAAAGGCACTCTTATTCACTATTCGAAGTAATGTTACGAAATCGCTACTATTTCCCTTATTTTCTTACATTTTTAAACATTTTTCAGCCTCATAATATGATGAATTGATAATGACTTACATTATACTACAAAGCATCATACATGTAAACATCACTTCATGACACATCAGTTATATTAATTAGAAACCATGGCTAATTAAGTAATTGATAACATCAGCCAGCCCGTTATCTTCCGCTTGATCCGGGGTCGGGCTGCCGAGGCAGCAGCCTAAGCAGTGAGGTCCAGACGTCTCTCTCCCCAGCCACTTCAAGCTTTTCCGTGGGACAGTGAAGCGTTCCCAGACCAGCTGGGAGATATAGTCCCGCCAGTGTGTTCTGGGACGTCCCCTGGGGTCTCTTCCCGAATGGACATGCCTGAAACTGGCCCCCTTCAACACAGAGGAGCAGCGGTTCTACTCCAAGCTCCTGCCGGATGACCGAACTTCTCACCCTACCTCTGAGGGAATTTAATGCTAAATTATATTACTCAAACCACTTTTTTATTTCCTCAGTGGTGCACCATTCCCCTGAAATCGCATTCACTTCTCCCCTCAGCGTGCCAAACTTCACATCTGCAGCTTTATATCCGCTATTCAAACCGGTGTCGTTCCATCTCAGATCATCACATTTCCCTGAAATATTTTTAGATTAATGTTTACACATTTATAATGGTCGAGTGAAATTTTAGCCTCATGTATCAAATACCTTTGGAGGAATTTTCTTTAACAAAAGGCTCATCCACCCATTTTTAGCATGTTTTTTTTTTTTCGCACACTGAAATCTGACGCAATGTTTGAACATGAATATCTCAAAAAATATGAAAGATAAAATCCTGAGATTTTCAGGTCCTTCTAAAGATTAAACTTGTTCTATTCTTCTGCATGTACTTAATAAAAAGAATCACATTGCAAATGACGATTTCTGAATGCTATGTGTCTGTATTCCACAATAACAATTCAAAACACACAAAATACTTTTAACATAAAATATTTTTCAAAGTTATACCATAAAAAAAAACAAAAATTATATTATATTAATATATATATATTAATATATAATTTAAATTATATAATTTATATTCTCTGGAATACCATTATAGCTGCATTCCATTAGACATATGCTTTCTACAGATATTTTTGTTTTTGCGGTACACTTTGTCATAATTGTACAATCATGAATCATGACTTTTTTTTTCCATACCCAAGCTAGCTAATACTCAACCTTTAATGTATTTATACCAAATTGCAAACAATAAATTAAATGGTAAGATGAGCCAACTTTGATCTTCAAACGTTTTAAGAGATACTCATGTTAATGCTGCCTATGATGATAAAACTTACACCATTGCAACTAGCTTTGTATGAGGCTGCCTCACCACAGACCAGTCAGATCATTTTAATGTTATGGCTGATCAGTGTATACATACACAGTGTAGGTTTAGTTAAAAGTTGTATTACACACTCACACCCACACATCTTTGAAAGTGGCCAGAAATAATTGGTATGGGAAACCCCAACAATAGATTTATAACAAAAATCAAACAGAAGATGCAACACAGTATGATGTAATTAAGAGTCAAAATAAGTTGACTAGTTGAGGAACAGAAGTATGCACGAGAGCGGATGAGGACAACACATGACACATAGTGATCCTATGACTTGCTCCTGCTTTGCTAGCAGGAAACACAAAAAATATGTAAAAAGTTCACAATTTGTCTGATTTTTAGGCAATACATTAGCAACTGATTATTTTTTTTTAATTAATTAGATGTTGGGAAAAGTGAATTCTCCGTAATTCTAGTACGCTGACCAATCCAGAGCCTGTATTTACGTGGTCAGGTTTTTTTTCACCATGTTAATAAAAATAAGGCACATGATCCTTAGATAATAAATAAAATCATGTAATCTATATTTAATTTAACCACACAAAATGACCATGATGGTTAGCGGTCACATGATTTTTCTGGTTTACCTGATTTGTAGTACGTAGATTTTAGCCTACACAGCTAATTGCAGCCAGTTTGCCTGTGCAGTTCTCACATGTAGTGTGATATTTGTTAATACAGTGCAAGACCTGCTGCTAAAAGTTAAAGTTATTGATTCTTTTTAAATGGCTCACTGTATGTGAGGAAAAATAAACCATTACACATCACTGGCTGGTTGAGGTTTATATCTGACATGCAAAGAGACATAGAACATAGTGATGAAACGGAAAGCCTAAAGTATCCCAATAAGTGAGGAGAACAGGACTCGCTACGCTTTTCCACATCACTAATCTCTCGAAGGGAGGAGGGCGTCTCGAATCATCTGGACACTTCGCTCCAGACTATTCTTGCCGGAGACTGAAAAGATGGGCCCCTCGTGTGCTCGTACAATCGGCTTAAGCTGATAAGTCCTTTCGTTTTACATGGAAACGAGATCAGTTATAAACCTGTTCTGAAAAATGATTAATCAAAACACCGATTATGGCGTCCTCACAGTCACAGACCCCCTGCTGTTTGTGCTCAGCGGGAGGCCACAGCCAACTGCCAGCACTCCTTTTAAAACTGAGGAGCGCTTACTTCTTTCATTTTACTTTTAACAGATGCAGTTATGCACAAGCCAAGGAAAGGGCACAGTGAGAATTCGGGGAAAAAAACCCGGATCCGCTAGTTTTACAATTTAATACAAATTTAGTACTGAGTTTTCTCCAGTTTGTCAACAGATTTGTGACCAAGCTATCAAGGAAAGATATTGTGATATTTCACCCATCATGGGGTATAATATGATGATATGATACAAAAATTCTAGAGGAATTTCAGTGTATAAAGTGCAAGGACACAAGCCTAAGCCCTACACTCTAATTACCAATTCCTCAGATGGCTCTGAATCAACAACCATCATCTAAAGCTGATAAAACAAAATGGACTCAGGATTACTTTGTTGATTGCTTAGTTTGTCAAACACTACTTTAAAATTTTATTACACACACATATATATATATATA
>JBCNYG010000013.1:22794752-22812801 GCA_039654305.1 Porochilus rendahli | reverse complement strand
GAGGCTGGCGCCCATCTCAGCCGACTCTGGGCGAGGGCAGAGTACACCCTGGACAGCTCGCCAGGCCATCGCAGTTAAACAAAACAAAGACGCAAAAATATACTTTATAGAATCTTGCTTTCTCCTGAGTCACACAGATGGTAGGTTCGGAATATGGTGCCAAAATAATAAACCAATATACCCAATTTGTTTTGTGCCAACAGTCCGTGCTGGTGGAGGTAGTTTGATGGTGTGGGGAATTTTATATGCATACTTTGAACCTGTTAAAATTAAACTTAAATGCCACAGCCTGATTTGAGATTTATTCCAAATGTGCACACCCCTTAATGGCCAAACTTTACCTATCTTCTTTAGGATATGGTAGAACAGGAGATTCACAGCAAGAAAACCAGAAAGAAAACTTGTGCACATTAAATTGTGTCTGTGTAGGAACAGTGTGATTCAGTCATGTCACCATGCACCAGAATCTCAAATATCGTCCATGGTAAGCTGAGATGTTCTGAGAGCGAACAGAGTCCTTATTAGGTATTCTTATGATACCCCATCTCTAACAAAGTCTTTGGTGAGGGTATGTATATGTAAACGGAAACTGCTCTAAAACTACAAGGTACCACTCAGCTTCCTCTACAATGTTAATAGAGATGCAGTGAAATATGTAACAGCATATTTACATTAATATTACAAAGAGAGTGCTGTTTATGTAACATGTTCAACTTCATGGCTTGTTCATTCAGAATCAGGAATAATTTCTCACAGGGTGTCTACCATGATGTTTTCCCCCTCATAGATTCCCGTGGCAGTGCAATGAATTAAAAAAAGATTAAACCCATTGACACACAGCGTCTTTGAGGTCTTAATTGAACTTGGGATATGCTTTCGGCTAAAACACAGTATTGGTACTGGTTCACTTGAATTTTCAGGCAGGATCATATATCATGTGATACTGTTTCTCATAATGCTTTGTTTCTGCAGCCTAATGGATGATGCAACATTACACCATCCAAGCTTGAACTACTGCAGAGAATCACACAGTATAATTGAGATGAAGAGAAACGCTACTTGTTTAATCACTTATTTTAACGTAGTATCCATAACTTTTGTTGTTTCAAAATTTTCAAGGATCTTAAATGTCATACAAATGAAGCATGGCTTATTTAGATTTCACCCATACAGAAACAGGTTTACCATTCTGAGATCATTTTTAAGATACTGCAACATGAATCTGACATGGTTACAGACACTACAGCATTTTAACACAAACCCTGTCATGGGTAATTGTGGGAAGAAAATCAATAATTTCAAATAGATTTCTTCAATTCAACCAGCATTTATTATAGGTTATGTGTCTTTATAATATTAAAGCAGTTTCAGCAACACTTGATGAAATATGCATTTAAAATAATTATTTTTTCAAGTGAGAGTAAAACACTGAAAAATTGCCATTTTAGTGGAACATATAAATCCATATCCACAAATTGACTAATGTTAGCAACTTTTCAGGGAAGCAAGACTGTCAACCTCCACACAGGACAAACTACGGAATATATTTTTATGGCAAAATAATTCTCTGTATAAGGAGCATAACATGAAAAAAACTAAAATCAGCACCAATACTATGTTTTGCCCCTTTGCTTTCAGCACTTCAAAGCAACACTTTCATTAAACAACCAGACCCTGGAAGCCGAGCTTCTCTGGAACTTTATTTGGATTGACTGGGTCAGGAATTCTGCATGATGATTGGAGGAACTTGTCAAAGTGGCTGTAACCATTTTTAATTGACAGCTGTACAGAAGTTTCTGACGATTAATCGGATGTCGAGTTTAGCTTTTAAAATCATCAACTATCAAAACAAGATGAGCTGCCTGACTGGAAGTGCTGTGATAAACAGAATGTTCTGCTAGACTTTTAATGAAAACATCTCAAAGGGTTTGGGCAAATGTGGGTTTTGGGGATCTGGCTAACTTTCACAGGGTGTACATATAAATAATATGATGCACTAATGGAGCCATGTAATGCTGCAGTGCTTTGCCTGTTTGACAGACCACCAGCCTCACTAGTCTACGCATAGATCATAATTTTATTAGAATTTATCATCAGGGGCACATTATTAAACATTTATTCAGAAGGAAGATCTACAGAGCCATTGTGAAAATCTTAACCATCCTCATCAGTACTCTCGCTATTGAAAAAAGATAAAACGGTGCAAAGTTTCTGCAATCATTACTAATCGCCTCTGGAAAGGTGTACCATGCAAACGCTCATACTAAGGTAGATAAGAGAGAAAGTTGCAGTCATACACATAGAGTTGCGGGAACCCTGAAAGCAGAAGGAACTGCAGTTACACTCTGAACAATAACAAAGAACTGCACTGCAATCATCTCAATTCCTCCTGCTCACACGAAACCCATCTGAGGCACAGACGTGAACATCTAGACAAAGTGCCGTTTTGGAACAATTCACTCTGGTGAGACAAAAGGAAAGTAGAAGTCTTTGGTGGCAGTTCATCTTAACTTGTTCTGAAAAACAATGGTTGATGGGTCCAAGAGCCACACACTCACTGCAGGGTGCATGAATCTGAAGTGAATAAATGCACAGGAAGTATATAAAATATCAAAAGCAAACGTACCTGAATACTTATTTCTGCTAGTGCAGCAGATAATTGCAAATATAGCAAGGATCTTTAAATCCCATTCTTTCCAAAAATACTAGTGGCCACAGAAAAATCTAAAATGGCAACCCCAAAATCCAAGATGTCCGCCCAAAAATTGGGTTTTTCCTCTATAACTCGAAATGCATTGACTTTAAGCCTCATAAATGTATCGACGTTGAATATAAAGTCGGGTATTAAGAACATTTTGGTACCAATTGCATGTCTGTATCTCTTATGGCTCTTGAGATACACTACCCCGGTACTTTTACAGACTCGGGAAAGCAAATGATTTGTACCAATCATTATTGTTAAGTGAATTTTGTGATATAAAAATTACATTTTCAGAACCGTTATTATTTTGAGTCTTTTTTTCATTACAGTTACAACAAAGAATTCTAAAACCAAAATGGCGTCCAAGATAGCCACCATTAACTTGAAGTAATCATAACAATTTTTGGTGTACACATGTTTTTGGTCTATAAATCCAATGGGGTCACTGGGTACAGAAATTAGGCATTAATAAAAGCTTACAGACACAATAGAGTGAATGTCAGCACACTGTTCACCAGAAAGCAGATGCCATATGAGTCAATCCCACCAACTAGAGCAGCTCTGCTCCGACACACCAGGCGTGCTGCCTACCAGGCTGGTTGTGTGTGGGCCCAGGCTACCCAGTGTCAGCTAGAGGCAGAGGTCCCTGCCGACAGGGGATGGCAGAAGGTTGGTGAGGCAGGTCTTCTGGAAAGTCAACTCTCTGACTGCCAAGAGTTGCCAACAGCTCACCAAATGTGGCTGTAAATCTGGCTGTCGTGGCAGGTGCAAGTGCTACAGACTGGGTCTCTGTAACTCTAAACTCTTGTGGTTTAAATTTTGGAGGGATTGAGCTGTTCAAAATTGCTGTGTTTGGTAATTCATGTTTTCCAGCAGACATCTCCAATGCCGTCTTTAATACAGGAGGAACGGATATATGAAATTCATCATTCATTCATTTTCTAAGCTGCTTAATTCAAATTAGGGTCGCGAGGGAGGCTGGAGCCCATCTCAGCCGACTCCTGGCGAAGGTGCGATACACCCTGGACAGCTCATCAGCCCATTGCAGGTTACCTGAAATTCGCTGACTTAAATAATGTTCATTTGGCATGTATCATCTCCAGAACTATAACAGATACAGACCAAAGCGCCTAAAATTCCCACATTTATATCCAACTTCAATACATTTTTGAAGCAGAAAATCTGCGTTATCCTTTTTTAACTCAAGGCTAATAAACTCATTTTTTGTCATCACATGTAGAACTTCAGAAAAATGTACATACTGTATCTTAAGAACTATAATAGCTGCAGACATGCTTTTGGTATTGAAATGTCTGCAATAACCATATTATATTTGACTAATACATTATATAAAAAAATCTATATTTTCACAGTTATGGCTCATAAAGCCATGTTTTGTTCTCCCAAGTCTGTAAATGTACCTATATGCTGTATCTCAGGAATTGTAATATATACAGACATGCAGTTGGTACCAAAATATCTACAATAACCAACTTTATATTCAACTTTCACACATTTATAGGGTTTAAAACCAATATATTTCAAGTTATAAAGGACAAACCAAATTTTGCCCATTTTCAGGCAGATATCTTGGATTTTGAGGCCGCCATCTTGGATTTTTGCGTGACCAGCGGTGTTTTTGAAAATAGTGGGATTTGAAGAGTACATGCACCAAATTGCATGCTTGCATCACTATTTCAACGATTCTTTCACTTATCTGCTTAACTTTCATGTCAGAATTCCATTAACAATGGTTCCAATTTGCAAAACTCTGAGACATCGTGTACAAACAAATACAGCTCAAAAGATCGAAGTGACTAATACAGTTACAAGCAGTTAGAATTATAATGTCAAAATTTCATCTTGTGATGTACATTTTACTGTAATATCTATCAAAATACCATCACAATCATACAGTATGATATAATTATTGTAACTCAATAGTATAATGAGCCTATCCTTTTTAGCTTTTAGCCCTTAGCTTTCAAAATCAAAATGGGTTTGTGTTGATATAATATAATGAGTCTGTTTTCTGCGGCGGCTACGACAACATTCATCAATAACCCCCCTGCCTCGTACACACCACAGGAGCTGTCAATTAATTCAATAGTACTTGTTTTTAAGCTTCCTCAGAGCAAGATTACTCAAATTTTACCTCATATGATCCGAAGACAAGCCAGAGGTGAGCTCTAAGTAATCACAGGACATGAACAAAAAAGAACAATCTTTATTAATAAAAATATATATATAAAAAAATGGCCACGGCTATATATTGTTTTGGAAAGGCAAGAGCCTCAATGCCTTATTAAAACCTTTGAAAATGTAAATCAGGATGTGCAGCCAGGCCGCATGGGCAGTAATGCTTTTATAATAAAGAACACATAACTTTTCCTGAATTCTGCAGTACTGAGAGGAAATTAAATGACCTTTGCTGAGCTCTGGAGAAAATATGCGGCCTAAACAAAAGATAGATAGAGTAACTTCACAAGAAGTCACAGAGTGTGAGAATTTAGATGAACAGCGGCACTGCTGTAGTTCACTCTGTACAATTTGGATTTCATATGATTTTACACTTGATGTCCTTTTGTATAGCATTTCTTGCAGGAATCCAAATAAAAGGAACAGATTCTGTATTTTGTATCCCTTACAGCATCCCTCATCTATAAAATGCACAGCCTTGAGTTTTGCCAACTAGCATTTAAAGTGACAAGAAGATTCACGCATGTGTATTATTTAACAATCATGTGCAGAAGGCGAGGTGGATGTCGCGGAAAAGATGGAAGGTTTAATTCAATGACATCCACCAAGACTGCAGAATTCTTTTATTATCTACTACATGGAAACGTACAAAAATGCACATTAATATGAGATTCTAGAGTTTACTTCTTACATTTTTAAACTCATGATGGACACAAATCTCAGGTGTGAGTAAGCGTACAGCTGCGTTATGGCGTCTCTTTAAATCTCTTTAAGCGTTTAACTGTGATATGGTCTTCAAATGTGTTTTTCTTTTAAAGCAACAACATTGCTTCTCTCTGTAGTGATGTCCTTATAATAAAATATTTTATAATAGTATTTGAACACATTTTCTAATGTGAATTCTTGAGAGCTGCACAGTTGCTACTCACTGCACTTCCTCAATAAGCTAAACAAACAAACAAATAAACTTTAAAGTAAATTCAAGTAAATTTAAAGTAAATTATTGTAAATAAAAATTAAAATTAAAGTAAATTCAAGTTCATTTTAAATAAATTATTGTAAATTTAAATGAAATTCAAGTAAAACGTAAGTAATTTGAAGTAAACGTTAAAGTAAAAAATGTGAAGTTTATTTGTTTGTTTAGCTAGAAAGGAAACATTTGAGGCATAGCATGTTTCCTATGTAGTGCTGTACTTCGGAAGCTCATATTTGGAATCGATTTCATTTACCCTACTACAACTGTATTTTCTTTCCATGCTATTATCTGGGATTTCTTTGCTCATTTATTTTGCCTTTTTTTAGGCTACTTGGCTTCATGCGAGTACATCTGGGAGACTAAAATAAATTAGTTGAGCTACTAACTTTAATCACATCAGCTTTCAGATAAACAGAAGAGCTGTCAGACTTCGCATAATGCCACTTTTTTCTAAAAAGCAACCTCACTGCTGCCTTCTTGGTAATGTGTGGTTGGTGGTAGGGGACAGCCCTTTTTTGTATTGGAAAGTGGGGACCGGAGCCTATCACAGAACAAGTACAAGGTAGAAAAGAATTCTGGGCAGGGGCAGCAGCATCACACAGAATCCACAAACCCTCTGAAATGCAAAAAATTATATTCATAATACCAAAATGCCTAAACCAAAATTCTAGTTAATTGATAAAATTGATTTATTACCCAGCTCTACAATAAGGCAAACCTATTCATTCAGAGCTTAGTAGTGGAGTTTCTGAGTGGAGTCTCATAGGTATGAAGATGATGAATAACAGTAATAAATAAAAATAAAAATAAATAAATAAATAAAAATATATTTATTGTCAACAGAACTGAAACCCAAAAAATAGTAGCTCATCACTCAGACTTGCACAGAATAAAATGATGATAATAAAAACACAATCTAACTGAGGTAATCACACAAACTTTCACCAAGCAAAACACCACCATTCCTGAACGAAAACACAGAACATGAACTTGATAATCGGATAATTAAGCTGAACAGGTTAGCGAACCACTCAGACCGTACAGTTAATACTAATTACTTATATATATTTCATGTATATCTGTGTAGCCTCACTTTTGTAGCAAGCACAGTTCTCACCTTCTCTCCAAGAGCTTTGAGACTGTCCAGGAAGCGCTGCCAGAAGTCCTTGAAAAGAGGACGGTCTATTCGCTTCAGACTGTCCTTGGTGCTGGCATCTACACTCACGTACAGCTGGGTGACTGGCACCAGGCTCCTGTAGAGACAGAAAATATACATGGTCCATCAACTCTCCGATGACACGCTACAACTGCATTTCAGTAATGTTGTATGGAATTTTGCTTTTTTTTGTCTAAAAATGTGACAGAAGTCAACAAAATATGTGGCAGACTTATTTCTGGTCTGGTCATTCCTGTGGACAGAAGCCAAACATGCAAACCATGTGTTATAATCAACTTCCAGACTTATCCAGTGCATTCCATTATGGTGATAATAAAATAACATTACGCTGGAAACCAGCCAGTGTGTATGTGTATGTGTTAGCGAACAATGTCATACTATTTATCCAAGAAGCGAGTTAGTTTCTTTTCACAACTTTCACAGCGTTACAGCTCATATAAAGATTTAAGTCTGGCCAAAAGTTGGCACTCCTGATGGTCATCTGTACTGATTGTACAGTTTAGTGCTGTATACTATATGCGACCCATCACAGCAAAGTGGGTATTAAGTCGGAAATGAATAAAAGCGTGGTTGAACTTTAAACAAGAGTTTCTCCAAAGTTGCATGCTAAAAAGGCTGAAAATTCCTGGCAGACTTTGGATAGACAAATATGTATGAAAATCTGGTATCATTTGAAATATTTCCAACTTAATACCCACTTATTTTATTTTATTTTATATACGATACTGTTCGTACTGTAAGGTTCGGTACCGTATACTGTATGTGTATGTTTATGTAAATTCTCTATAGTTAGTGAGTACTACCTGTCAGTGATATGGGATGTCTCAGGCATAATGAAGTTACATTTCCACCAAGCATTACATAAATCTGGGGTATAATACCACAATGGAGAGAAGTAAAACAAACAGCAGCAAAAAAACCTTGAGATATATTTTATCTTCTACATTTAAGGAACAAAACCATTGTTATTTATATGGTGTCTCTCTGCTACACACAGGTAAACAATTAAAAAAGACAGTGGCATGATAGTTAGTTAGATAGATGATAGATATAATAAATGAAAGCCATAAATGACATCTTTAGGTCTGAGCGGATGTCTCAGTGACCGAGACAGTGAATTGCTAACGTCTATTTGTTTTTGTTTTTTTTTTTTTTTGCTACTACCTCAAGTTACTGCTGATTCGCCAGAGTAGGCAAATCCTATTGAATGCAGTATCTATATTCAATATCATTAAGGTTAGCACCACCTCAGAGTTTTCTCCTCACTGCCTTTCATTAGTTGATCCGTGTTCATTTGTATCATCTGTCTCGTTAATTTAAATTATTTATTTAACGGGTTTCTATACCATGTTGTGTGCGTGTATGTGTGTGTGCGCATGTGAATGATGTATTTGTGTTTAAGGTGTGGGGGTGTTGAGCACAAAGACTGATTACGAGGTCACACAGAGAACCAATCAGAACAAATGCCCATACTCACAGCACACACCTCTGCAATGTGAGACCCAAAATGAAAACCTTTAAAATTACTACATAAAGTGTAAATGTTTGCATTCAGCACAGTTTTTTGAGTAGTGTAAAAGAACTTGGTATGTATTTACACTAATCATGGAGGGGTAACAGTGAAAAATCCTCCTATTTACTCTGGCGCCAATTAGCATTAAACTGGCTATAGGGCTGGCACAGAAGGGAAGGGAACGCACCGACACACGCAAATACACACGGACTGATCACAGAAGTCTGTACACTTTAGCATGTGAGCCCCTAATTATTTTTTACATCAATTTATGTGTGCTGTCAGCCATGTGAGTTTCTTTTTAAAATGTTCCTATATAAATATTTCTCCATAAGAATGAGCGCATTAATATATACTTGTAATCAATATAAACCTGACACTAAAACTGCCTGGCAAATTGCATGAATATGATTATGACCCAGTGTCTCTGATTCACAGGCTGAAGCCATTAAGAAAGCGACTTGTCTTTTCTGTATGATAAATTGAATAAAAGTTGAAGTATCTTTCAAAGGTAAGGAAGTAAAAAATGAGGCTTTCTCGCACATCCTTTCTCTCACTGAGCTTGCAGCTGTCTTTTTTCTTTCTTTTTCGTTTTTTTTTTATCCCGAGCACTCTAGGGATGTTTGACACCATGAAAATCAGAAGTGCTTCATTCTTGTGACTTTGTTGCATGCTGACTGAGGATAGGGTAGAACTACTTGTCCCAGCATGTCCCCAAGCCAAAAATCCCTGAGAATCAGTCCAGATAAGGCGTACAACAACTCACATCACATCACAGCACAGCGCCGTGTAATCTGGGGTGAGCATGTATTTTTTATTATGCTGTGGGAGTAGAGGCCATGCAGTACATATGTAGAAGGATAGTGAAGAAAAATCCACACAGCTAACCAAAGGAGAAGCTGTCTGAAGGAAGGGCAGTGATTTGCAATTCTATGGTTGAGCGTTACTTATCAGCACGCCCTCAGGCTGAGTACAGCTTCAAAAGAGCATGCATTTTAAGTTGGAGGACGTGATTCAGCTCCAACACAAACCAAGACACATTGTAAAAACAGGACTGCAGACTTGGCTGCAATACATGATACTCTGTGAACGCTTTTCACAATGGTACTGTTCGATTCTTTAGTCTGAGTGGCTGGAAAATGTTGATCAATCATCTAAAACAGCAGCTCCAATAATAATATAAAATTTAATAGAATAGAATTTTTTTTTATTATTAAATCAAATAATCACAATAAAAACAAACTGCCCAATCATTTATTGACGATCGTCTTTCATGTCCTAACACGTCACATTCCATCTTTAAGTAAAGTAATATAGAAAAAGATGGGTTGCAAAGGAAATAAATATTCACACTTGTTTTTTGACATGCAACAAAACTGTGCTTATGGCTACTTTCATGCAAAGTTTAGAATTTATCAG
Source organism: Porochilus rendahli (assembly GCA_039654305.1). Taxonomy (NCBI): domain Eukaryota; kingdom Metazoa; phylum Chordata; class Actinopteri; order Siluriformes; family Plotosidae; genus Porochilus; species Porochilus rendahli. The sequence goes on along the minus strand of JBCNYG010000013.1, from coordinate 22,802,816 downwards.
TGTGCAGTTGAGTGGTTTCAAAGCTTCAACAAAATTCAGACAGTGTGATATTCATAATTTTGACAATTCCGCTAACGCAAAGTCATGAACATATGCTTGCTTCCAAGAATGGATGAGCGCTGCTCCACTACTTGGCTATGACACTTGTTTTTTAAGTTATCCTGCTGAAACCTCCGGACTGGAAGTGGACAGAGGAAAAATAGCACTACAGTAAAACCAAGAAAGGTCGTCCCATCTGTGACTTGTGTAGGTATCATCTCTTCACAGGAAGTCCATGCTTTTTGAGCAGGACAATGCCAGGTTTCAACAATGTCAATTCAAGATCTGTGTCCTACTGAAAATGTATAGTGCATCATAAGGAGAAGAGACCACTGCATGTTGAGCAGCTGTATCAAGCCAAAATGGACCAAAATTCTGATTTCAAAATTCCTATCCTCAGATACATATACTCTGCCTTCGTCTGGAGATGGCTGGGATGGGCTTCAGCCTTCCCATGTCCCTAATGAAACAAAGTGGTTCGGCAAATGAAACATAAATCAATGAAATTAAGCTGGTTATTAAAAATACTGAAAATCTTAACTTTATAATTTTTTGTAGTTAAATAAAGATTCACATGTATTAACAAATTAAAGATTTTTGATTTTATTGTATTTTGTGGAAAATATTCTGAAAATTAGGTTAGTTACTTTGAAGCATTGTATAAAATATGTTAAATTTAAGACAACCCTTGGGGGAAATATAATTATTCATTGAGTGAGACTCTGCAACTGTGTTATATCTATGGAATGTGACAGTAAATAGGAGACAACAGTACACTGTAGAAATTTTTTTACTCAAATAAATCCTGTTTTCTTATATCAAACAATGCTCCTTATTTAAAAAATGAAACCATGATTACAATGAATACTGAAGCCCACCTGATCTCCTCGGGGAACTGGGCATTGGTGACCAGGAAGCTGGAGATATGGCACTGGTGGAGGAGACGCAAGAAGGAGTTGATCTCGGGGTACATGATGGGCTCGCCCACTAAAGACAGAGCACAGTGTTTCACCGCCAAACCTTCCTGAAGGCGCTCAGGACGAACTCCTGGGACACCTGACATAAACAAACACACACTTTAACAATGAACATGGCCAAATCAACAGAGTCAACAGTACCAACATTGCCAACAGAATCAGAAAGAACATCAAGCAGAAAAAAACAATGAACTCTGCATAAATGGCAGGGTTCCTAGTCACTAAAAATCCATTTCCCATTAGTTCTAAAAATCATTTGAATAAAAGTTACATACCAGAATTTATATAGATTTACAGAGTAGAGGAGTAATTAATGCAAAGCTTTGGTTTATCAGCTTCAAATAACATAAACATGACCTACTGCACTTTCATATACAAATTACACTGTCCAATTAAAAAAACCTCTTGTTTCATATTTATATTACACATAAAATGTTATTGTTATTATAATTGTTGTTATTATTATTATTATTATTATTATTATTATTATTATTATTATTATTATTATTAGTGACTATAATTATTATTACAAGTAGTAGTAGTTGGATTTACATAACACTTTTCACAAGTCTGCTTTACATGGGAAGCTGACAGCAGAAACTCCGAGAGTGGACAAGAATTTGGTACATTCTTAAAAAGAAAGAGCACACTGGTAAGCTCAACAACACTAAAACACCTGGATGACTTGGCCTGACGATCATAGTTTTTTTTTCTCTGTGAAGAAAAACTCATTCATAGTAACTAGTCAAGTCACTGTACGATTTTCAAAATCAATAATCAAGAGACACCTTAATGAATGTAAACACCAGATATTTACCTAAAGATCCAAACCACTCGTAATGCTCAAGAAAAGAAAGCCTGTCCAGATCTAGAACATGATTTTTTGGGTAGATCAAACCAAGCTTATCGTGCATGAGACTGATGTGAGAAGAAGATCATGATCATGGATAAGGTAAGGAAGGGCTTGTGACCCAAAATCATCTGTTAAAGAGTGGAACTGGTCACTGGTTCTTAGTGACTGCCGGGAGAAGAAGCAGGATGAACTGTGAAGTGCATGAAGACATACTTTCTGCTGAGATTCAGTCAAATGCTGCGAAACTGATGGGTTACCCAATCATCCCAAGAACCCAATATTCTTAAACGGTAGCATGTCATCTCACCTGTCCTATAATTTGGCTGTTTTTAAAGGGGTTGTTATAGTCACAAAATGCATGTTTCGTGGGCACAGACATGAGAAACTGTAACTTTTATTTGCTGTTTACTCAACAGATCTGTAAGCTGTACCTGACATTAAGACTTTTGGGTTGTTCCATATGAACATGATTACTTATATACACGAGACTGGTTTTCCGACATTTGCACACAACCGGATGAATGGGTTCCAGTGTCCTTGCAGGACTAGTAACAGAGTGATTAGAGAATAAACAGGCACCATCAGACAGCCACACTTTGTCTTTCTCTTGTCATCTCTATTTATCTGAATGTATGGCAAAAAAGGTACAATGCCATGTTACTCAGCTTGTGATTAAAAGATTGAAGCCTACGTTGAACAATGTGTGTGAGTTACTAAAATAAAACTATAACGTGCTATAGTGAACCTGACCTGAATGTAAAATTTAACAACATGCCACACTTTCATAATCAAAGATACACATTCAATTAGAGCAAATTAAATGTTGGTATTTTTTTTATTATTATTTATTTCTTTTTTGGTCTGTGTCTGCTCTTGATGAAAATATTAGACACAGAATGTCAAATAAGGCAGGGGAAAAAATTCATTTGACCTTTCTGAGGGGGACCCACCCACCAAATCTGATGATCCTAGATCATTTCCTTTCAGTTATCACATTCAAAAGAATTTGACAGTTCAATAAATAAAAACATTTACCTTGTGGACCTGAACCAAGGTCAAGGTAACCCATATACAATAACACTCTCTTTTATCTGGATTTTTAAATCTGTGCTTGTGAAATAACTCTCTGCATTGCATTCACATTCACTTGTTAACCGTTTATGAGCTTACACTAATTTTGCAACAAACTCACCAGAACAAGCAATTTTAAGCTGCTTGGTAGCAATATTGCCTACTAGATTCACAAAATTCGATATTCACAGAAATCAGTGTAACAGCGGTCCATCTACATATTAACAAGACCTTACATTTATTAAGTGACCTTGAAAGGTCAAAATCAAGGACATGAGATAATAAGTGCTAATAACTTCGAAACGCGTGCCACTAGACATGCTGTTACTATGAATCACTAATAGAAAACCATGAATGTACTTTCTAATGAGACCACTATCTTTACATTGAAAGGTCGAAATCAAGCCCCCCAGACCCGCCTCTAGCTTCCAACATATATCAATATAATTTCATTAATTAATGTAAATTACAATAAATTAATAAAATATTAAAGTAAATTAAAATAAAATATTTTTTTTAATTGAAGTAAATAAAAATAAATGAATCCATCACCAAATATAAGACATTATTAAAACTCAAAAGTGAGATTTCACTGGTGCACAGTAGATCAATAATGCACATGCCCCAGTAAAACGGGTCTATAAATGCTCATGACTTTGATTCAGACAGTCTTATTTTATTGCAGAATAAGAACAAAAAATCCAACCACAATTTGTGCCCACCGTGATAATGTCAAGCTCTGAATGAAAATGACCCTATGCACAGTTTCTCATACATTCACTTCATAAATGAGGGCAACTGTGTACAAGGCAGAAAGCTACACCTTCCACACGTTTTTCTTCAAAATTGTGCAGGTATATAGCCATCTATTTTAGCACATGTTTTTTCTAGGATTATATTTTGTGCAGTCCCATGGCAGTTTAAAAAGGCCATGTACATTTGCATTATCAGCACATTGCTTAATTTACATGGTTTCTAAGGCATGAATAGATTCACAAAGACCATCATTCACGTCTTTGTGAACCATGGAAAGCAATGGGAAGAACATTTTTCAATTGCAGCCCAAAACCCAAAACATTAGTGTATTCGTTAAAACTAAAACAAAAGCTGAGTACCTCGGAATTGGTGAATCATACTGCGGTGGTTCTCTAGGGCTTCTTGAAGGATCTTTTCAGCAGGATCCATCTTCCAACGCCACTCAGTGCCTACAGGGTTTGTGTGATGTCTGTGGTGAGATAAAAATACAAGAGCACAGCAGTTGTGAGAAAGGTGAAATCTGGAGGGAAGGAAAATATGGGGCATGGAAAGGTGGTCTTGGAATGAAAGAGGTCCTAGGCCAAAAAGAAAACTCATATATTTTGGATACTTTATTCAAAGCACTCAGGTACGTCTACGTTGCTAGTAAAGTTTAGATCAGAAGCGTACATAAACCTGGCCTGTAGGCAATTTTATTGTTTTTTTCCCCCAAATTAAACTACAAACATTTTATTTCATCATACATTTTTCATTTTAACACTGGGATTGGTACTTTTTTTTGCGGAACACACGGTGTTCTTTAAAAAAAATAATAATACAAATAAAAAATCTCCCTGTTTGTGCGTGAGCTCACCATGCACAGACCTGCAGTCAGAGCTCGTCACCGCCAGTGTTACTGTCAGAGAAATTTTATTGCAAGTTTACTAGAAAATGGGAGATAACGAAGAGAAACCATTTCAGATGAACTTGTGCAACCTCCTACAGTTGCCTTGTCAAAACAAGTGTTTTTATATTAGAGTGTATATCTGTACAGAATGCACGACTGGTTTGGTGCTGAAAGCGACACGTTTTTTAAAACTGCATTCTGCATCGCTGCATTTGTTTATTTATTTTATACTGTACTGACTCCGCAAGGGAACTTTTGCGTTTAACCCAAAGTAAGCGAGCGCACACACGCACACACTGTGAGCAAACACACTTGGAGCAGTGGGCTGCCACACACAGCAGCACCCGGAGAGCAGTTTGGGGTTAGGTGACTAGTTTAAGGGCACTTCAGCCATGAAGCTGGAGGAAGGGAAGGTGCCACTCACCCCCCACCACCACATTTTTTATGCATGTTCGTGAATCGAACCAGCGACCTTTTAGTCCCAAAGCTGCTTCTCAAACCATTAGGCCATGGCTGCCTAATAAAATTTTATTTTTATTCTTCTTGTATTACCTTTAAATAGTATAGGACACAAACAGCAAGTTGAGACAGAATGAAGCCAAGATTAGTGCTGTAGTGTATTAATCACTAAGCCTCAACAAATCATCATCTTGGCATGCACTCAGCATCTCAATAGCCTGGATCCTTCACAAAAAACTTCTGGAATGAAAAGGACTTTCAAGCATAGAAAGTGTCCTCTTTTAAAATGCCATCAAGCCATAAAGTGATAAATTATTAATGTGGAGTATGTAATAAATAATATGCTTAAATAATGCTTCTTTTTTCGTGAACAGACCTCAAGAAATGCACACATACCGTAAATGAATATACCCTGAGTTTGTTTAGTGAAGCATGTCTGCATATTAACACCTAGTCAACATCACAGAACTCTGAAGAACCCTGCATGGTGGAAGGCAAGTCATTCTCAATCCAGCCGTCATAGGAGATCTGCAGACTCTTCATGACACTCCAGCTCAGAGGCCTTTTCATTTGTGGGAAAGCAGCAGACTACCTTGTGGTTTAAGCATTGGTGTCAGCACAAATTAGTGTCACTGTGTCTTCGACTAAACTTTCATTTCTCTCTGGTATTTAACACACCTATATCCAGGAAGTCTTTCTTGCAGCTACATCTCATAGCCTATCAATCACAATGACAGCAAATTTTCCAACACGGTATAGGGAAGCTGAAGTTAGGCACCGAAATACAAATAAACAACAAATGCAAAAAACCTTGCTTAAAAGCACACCCTTTGCATAACTTTTCATAAAAAAGCCAAACGTCAGCTTACCTCCAGCAAAACACACACTTGTTGGCACAGGCCAGACTTGGAGTGGTCTCCATACAACGGTGAGATTCGATGCCATAAAATGTGTGTTTGTAGCATCCTCCTCTCCCCCTCAGCATGGACTGAATAAAATGACACAGCAAAATGTTTCAAATATCTCTAATGTAGACACTGATCATTTAGAATACGTCAAGGCAGAAAGTGAAAACACCAACATAAAGAAATAAAACCTACCTTGGTCCAGCGGCACAGCTTTACCCCTGAATGACTGCCGATTAGTTTATATCCTGTGGAAAATTAAAACACAACACATGAACTAAGAAATCAGTTCATTCTGTTACTCTATTCCATCACTATTAAAGGAAAACTTAAAATTTTAAGCTTAGCCACATTTCTCAAGATTTTGGATCCACTAACAAAATACTTTAAAAAAAGATTGATTTAATATTACGTAAGGTTGGAAGGTATTTTCTTGTTGGTACAAGTCGCCCATCCGTCGAGATTTTGCTATACTGTTAATACCACAAAGGTTAAATGGGAAAAAAAGAAGAAAAAAACCTTGATCACCATTGTTACAATGCTGCGATACGTGGAGGGGCAAGCACTACAGCAAAGTAAACTGAAAACAAGGAGATGCATAAGGTGTCCCATTCTGAGCCTGTGCAAAGTAAAAAAAAAAACATGAAATGCTTGGGCGGGTGAGGCTTTGCACGTGCAAAGCGAAAATGTGCTTTGGAGAGTTTAAAAACTAATTACATGTACATGACAAACAGTCTCTTGCCAGAAGCGGTATGTAAGAAAAGATATTGTGACGATGGATGCCATAACAGACAAATATATACATATGACATGGTCCTGTAACGTCTAGCCTCAAACACTTCACCAACACTGAGTTGCCTCCTTTTTATAGAAAAAAGCCAGGACAGAACAAAATGAGATTCCTGCATGTAGTGAAACACCTACAGACGTGTGGTCACGCTGCATCAGGCAGCTACATAAGTCTTTTAAAGCTTCTAAACTTACCAGAGTTAGTTTTACAAGCTACCACAAATATAAGTACAGAAGTACAATATAGGTACAAAGTACCAGAAATTTGACATATTGATGACATATGACATATTTTTGAAATGAAACAAAAGCAAATCTGCTTCATTTGTGTAGAAATACAAGTTTCAGATAAAAGAAGAAAAAATTAAACACGATGAAAGCACTGCATGATCAGTTAAGGCATTGATCGGATAAAAAAAAAAAAAAAAAAAAAAAAAAAAAAAAAAAAAAAAAAAAAAAAGAGTACTATATCGTGGTGCACAATATGGACAAAAGGGTATAGACACTTGACCATAACACTCATGTGTCTCTTGATGGTTGGACTCTAGGTTCCATTCAGGTTTGAGCCTCACTGTTCTAGTGAGCAAAGTCTACATTCTGTACAATTGTGTGCTTTCAAGTTTGTGGCACCAACTTTGGGAAGAAACTACATATGGGTCTGATGGTCAAGTATCCATAAACTTTTGTTGTACATTGTATATACCTTTACCAGAACCGTTATTTGTAAGATTTTAACAACTATGGGTGTATATATTTATAACAATATTAGCAACTACATCAACCACTTGTTTTCACCACTGACAGGCACAGAATGTTATTTTAGGTGTGTTATTATATGGAAAAGCTTCCTGCACAGATACACCTGTGCCTGTTTACCTTAATAACTGTAAAGAAACTGAATAAAATGTCTGTTCTACCATCATTCTTTTACCTTTTTCTCCCTCTGGTTTACTTAACTGTAATCTCGAAACCTGAAATTAAAGGTTTATGTCACATTAATGTTCAAACCTCATGCTTTATAGCATAGCACACCTTGATTCTGTAACTACAGTGCTGCACTGCACATAATCAGACCTGATGTAGTAAAACTTTTCCATGGATTAATCAATAATCTTGGATGACAGACTATCATTTCGATCAAGATAATCAAGGTATGTGGAAGCACAGACAAAAGAGTTAGGCTGCAGTTTGAACATGTTTGCAGAAAACATAGACAATGCCCAGACTGCAATAAAGACCTACAATTCACCAAAAGCAAGGTGGACGTTTTGTCTTGGAGACTATTCAATTCAGTAACATCCACCGAGCTCAGGTCAATGTACTGCTTTA